>LOND01003297.1:27280-51430 GCA_014220965.1 Paragonimus kellicotti | reverse complement strand
GAGGTCTATCCGATGCCCTCTCAAGTGCGTGTATCACTACCTGTCTGTCTTGTCTATCATGGTTGAAGTACCTCGTACTAGTAGTGTGAAGAAAGCTTATACTAAATGTCATGTAGTAAGACAATCGTTTGGGGTTCGCGATGATTTTTCTTTCTTCTCCCTTCACTCCTATTTCTTTTGCCCACATAGATTACTCAGTAATCAAGACGGGCATTGAAACGGAAAAACGGAACCCGAAAAATCCGTAAATCCCTCTTCAAGTGGGACAGTCGCAGCTCTGGGTGCTCTTCTGTGGCATTCCGGTGCAAATATTCTGGACGCTCGATTGGCAACAGCCACTTCGTCCTGTGCAAATTGGACTTGAACTCGAACAGGAGGTCTGTGGACGCACTAAATTCGTGCAAGAAAAGTTACTGATGAAAACTCACACGGACAGTAGTTCCTATTTAAGCATATGAGTCGACTAAGAAGAAATAAGTCCTTAGCTCTTTCCCCGTCACTGCCCGACGAGACGAGTTCTCCTGAAACCCTTGACGCTGCCCATTCATTCAAGAAGTGCTGTTCGGTGTTCTTCACTTAGGCTTCGCACAATCGGCACACAGGCTTGCCGCTGAAGAGTTCCCGAAAACCAGTTTTACCACTGATAATTTGCTTAAGATACTGAAGACATTTTATAAAAGGTTTCTAAGTATAGTCCGATGAATCCAAAAAAGATCCACCCAGGAATCCAAAAAGAATAGGCCGCTAGTCTCGTAGAACCACTGTTTAAACGAACTTTCTGGAATGGTCTCAAAGCATAGAAAGAGGCAAAATTAAACATTGTCTTCAAGACAGGTGACCACCAGTTCTCGGTAAACTCGGTCCGGCAACTTTACTAGCATCTTATGCAAGATAATGAAGCATGTATTGAAACGCGCCATCTTCCAGAGTTTCTCAACAAACACTTCTCATTTACCCACTTATCACGACCTTCTCCCAGATGAGCCATGAATAACGAATATGTTTGTCTTCATGTACAGTCTAACGTAGGCAAGAGACAATGACAACACCTCACACGTTATCTTCTTTGATTTTACCAAGACACTCGGCTGTGTCTCGACTGGTCACCTCAGACACAATTTAGAAACTTATGGTACCCGGGGAGAGATTAACTGCCAGACTGTCTCTTTTCCGGATAACAGAACCTTTAAAGTTAAAACCAGATCAAACTTTTCGTCCCCCTCCCCGGTTTCTGCGAGAGTTCATCAAGGGTCAGTACCATATCCCCCTATTTACATCGAGGACCTTCGGGACAATATACCCAGCAACGCTCTCTTATACGCTGGACCTAAAAATCCGGAATGCCAGTGACCTCCGTACACTACACATGGATCTTAACGTGATTAGGCGCTGGTCGGACGGTCGGAGTCTCTCACTAAATGAAAACAAGTCCATACCTATGTCGATAGGGTTCCTGACAATGCCTTCGTGATTGACAACACGCTGAGCGCATAGACGTAACAAAAAGCGATCTGAAGAAAGATCTAGGCACCCGGATGTCCTCCAGCCCATCCCTCGTGTATCATCACGAGATGACAGCTAAATAGGAACTTGCTACTCTTAGAATGATTAAGCACAATTTCTCTCGCACAGACTAGAAGGCGTTTCAAACAGGGGGTTTATCTAAGACCGTTCCTCGAGTATGCCAATCAGGTCGTGTATACCGGCCTGAAGAAAGACATATTAGCTGTTGAGCGTGTCCAGCGCGCGGCTACCAAACTAGTCACGGGCTTGAGAAATGTCGCGTACGAGTCTCGACTTGAAATTCTTGATCTATATCCACTTGAATATCGACGACTCCGCGGTGATTTAATTCTCACACACTTCTTTAGAGTAGGTCTCGTTGAACAGTTCTTTATCATAGCGAATGATGACGGCCGACGGGAACAAGCTTTACAGACTCCGCTTCTGGACCTTCCTCAGGCAACAGTTTTTTTCCTTGTAGGTTTATTAACCACTGGAACAGCCTTCCTACTCAGGTCGTCAGCCTCATCTACAGATCGTTTCAAAGCATCGCGAGACTCTTATTTTCTTAAAACTGACCGACGGTCTTACTCTCTTCCTGGTGTTTACTGTAGTCCTGAAGAGTTGCTACACTCCGTTTTCACTTATTGCTTTTCACATCAACAAACACCCGCTTGACACTGAATAAGAAACCGACTGGACACGGATGTATTGGACAAGTGGTTATGCGCTTGACTTTCGCCCATTAACAGTTTAAAACGCCTTTTCTGAAGAGCAGTCGAAACGTAGTCCCAACAGGCATCGAACTAAAGAACGCAGTGGGTTTGGAAACAAACCGTATATTTCCAGCAATGTTTGGAAATGCGATAAGCAGTTAGCTCTAGCCTAGTCTGGGACCAACGGCAGCAACCAAGAGAAGAAAGAAAGCACGAGGTGGACTGAAGCCCATTCGGCGACACTCAGAAGCGTGCCAAGTGGAAAGTGCGTTTCCTTAAACGTTTCAGCGTTTGAAAGGCAACGCTGGACTGGAAAGCAGCATGCATCAATGAGTGAAAATGAACAAAGTGAAAATACGACAGTTCTGTAATGGATTGGTTTATAACGATATTTTTTTCACCAAACGATGGATAATAAAAAGCTGCATTCATGAATGGCACATATTTACAAATTACTGAAATATAGATCGAAAGCCAATAGGCTCTCCGTAGAATCTGAGGCACGTCATGGTGTGTCTTTAGGTTTGTCGCGCCATTTATGCACTGACGTGACGTTTTATAATCAGTGATAAACGTAATCTGATATATCCCGGTTTGGGGACCTCATTGAACCTTGTCGTCTCACTTGTCAACACCTTATTTGATCGTTTTATCCATATATGGATGCCGTGACAGACAAGACACTACGTTATCGAGATCGATGTGGACAGTTCATTCAGAAATGTTGTCCAGATTGAGATGCGTGTTCTCTAGAAACCTGCATTGTCCTGAAAAATGCCGTGCATTAAGTAAGCTGGACTAAATATCATGCCAGAACCAGGTCACTGATGGACCGCGACTAAGAGGACAATATTGTCGTTTTAAGAGAAACAACTACCGATATTGAGACATTTTTTGTACTCTGCGGATGAACCATAAGCGTCGTGTAGAGGTTACTGGATACCATTGGCTAGAAATAGCTACTTTTCCTTGATGTACGCCTACTGGTGCCACTTACAGCATTATACGGATCTATCGTACGTTCGGTGCAATAAATATCCAGTCCCTTTTCAACGGCTTTTTAAAAAATAGATGTTACGCTTGGTTAACGCGCATATGTGAATAGTTACTGTGTGTATCGTGCACTAAAGCATCTACTGTATGGTTTTCCACTACCCACGAAATAAAACTAAGTGAGGCAGTAATTCGCAGCATGGTTTCAGATACGCATACGATAATGGTGATGAATACACAGACCGTTTAGTCCACTCATACCGGATCCAGAAAGACCACAACCGCTTCGTGATCTGCCGTTACCACGAGACATCAAATCACAGCAACGTCTTGTGGGACTATTCGCTTACTATTCTCCGTGGGTCTCACCTTCCTGACAAATTTAATCCGCTGGTTGAAAATCGTACTCCCTCTCTGTCATACGATGTCAGCACATCATTTGAGTCACTCAGAAACGATGTAGAGAAATTGCTTCGGACATTGCTATCGCTGCTACTGTAACACAGAATGACAGACTCGTGGCATTTCCCCCCAGAACGTTATCACCGGGCAAACTACGTCGTTCTGCGGTCGAAGCCCTTAAAAAGTGAAGACATTTGTTGGGAAATCCTTTCCGATTGGTTACTGTTCATAAGTCTGTCGCTTTTATGCATGGCGTTTAATATAATGAGATAATTAAGAATGACAAAATTCAGCGATGGCGTCTTGAGCTGTCGTGCTATAGCTTCGGTGTTACATATCGCCCAGAAGAAGTAAAGCAAGCCGCTCAAGCACTGTCCTGTACGCATTAGGTATAATCAGCTCACAACACGTCTCAGAAGGAGTTGCATGATTATTTGTATCTTCTAGGTGTTGTTCGGATGTTGCATTTCATACGTTCCAGAAACCTACCCTATTCAGTTGAGGAGGTGAAATCTGTCATTTCGCGTTGTTCGACATGTACGGAGTTGAAGCCGAGATTCTACATTGTCGCCCAGAAATATCCCTGTTCAAATAGGTGCAACCCGGTGGGTTGCGTGCGCTCTGACAAATTAAATGTTGATTTTAAGGAGATCTCTGTTCCCTCCGTTACTGATAGCATTAGTATCGTTACAAACTGGATCGTTGATTGTAAGAGCCAGTTTTTCTCGTTTCGCATTTTTTCTCTGTTCCATGGACCTTGACGGCAGCCGAACTTTATGTCATTAGAACAAAAAGTTGAGGCCTCTGTCATCTGATTTATATCGGGGATGTGCCCTTTTACGTGTGATTCAGATTGTGCAGCCCTGCTTTACCGTATCTGAGGGAATTTGGTAAATTTTGCTGGCATGAGTAGAAAGGTGTCGTTTATCACCTCAGTAGGACACACGGCTTACAAACCGCCAAGCAAATGCGAGACAGAATGAGAGACTGGAACGGAGAGGCTGAACGGTACATTTTGGCTTGCGATACTGCTCGTGGTGAGATCGAGAGGTATATCCTACAGTCATTGGTAATCTGTATTGTTGAACGCTTTATATTCCATACGGTCTCTCTTGTGGGCAACAACGGACGCAACCACACACGAACGGCTATTTCCTGATAGTCAAAAAGTAACTTCAGGTGTCTCTTTACCGAGTTGGCTTGCCGTTCTTTAACCGGTCTTAATGCGAACACCAAAATATGACCCTTAGTTGGTGAGGTAGGGTTACTCGAGTGCAATCCACGGCATACTCCCATCTACTTCCCTAGCGGGAAAAAAGAGACAATGGCCGGTCGTCACTTAGTTCCGAAAGGGCAATCCGCACATTCATTCCTTGATGATTTCTGCTGCTGTGACAACACTGGCTTTGATTCCCTTGGGAAGTTCAAGACTCAAATCAGCCTGAGACTTGTGTGATACTCGAGTTACAGACTGATGCGGCCCAGCAACAGGTTGCAACCGCGGAATCTCTTCCTGGGCTTCACATCTCAAGCACCGACAGACAAGATGTAACAACACTTGGAAAACCAGCAACGAACTTGTCCATACAACTTGAGAACCGGAGAAACTTGATGTTACTTTCGTATCTATCCCCGAAAACATTTTCCTTGAACCTTTCTTTAACCGCCATCTCCACTCTTGTTTATTCTTAAAGCATTTCGTGTACATCGATTCTAGACGTCGTCACCACCCATTCCCGTATCTATTTCCAAAACGTTCTCTAAAACTTTTCCCCTACAAATCAAAGTGGATGGGGGAGAATATACTAAGCTATCGATCAATACTCGTCATTAGCCGACAGTTTTATTGCATGTTACTAAATGAATAAAACTTAATTCTTGGGCAAAATTTTCTGTTCAGTTTCGGTTAGCCGCTCGCTTGTCGATCATATAACATGTTGGGTACCGATCTTTGAGGTTTTGGAATTTAAGTCTCAGGAAGACTAGGGACAGTGTCTCCTCCTTCTTGGGCAAGCTGTAGAATAGGTACTGTGTCCTCCTTGACGTTTACGAATCAGACACGTGGGTTGTACTGTAGCAGTTCGACTTCCTGTGTCAAGGGTTCGTACTTCAAGGATTGACTGCACTTTTTGAATAACACCGGCTTATGAGTAGACAACCACATTGGGAGTACGGTACCAAGGGTTGATCTGCGATTGCGTGAATACACTTTCATGGGGAGTCTCCTTAATAGTTGTTCACAGAGGAGCGCATCAAACGCTAGATGTGAAAGAGGACATCCTCCCATTACGCATTAGATAACCTTTTCACTTCCAGCGCAAATCGAATCGGTCTTCGTGATGTTTCGTTGAGACATTCAACTTGCCCATTACCCTGGGTGTTGAATGAAGTCGTTCTACTGGTTGAGGTTCTTTTTTTCTTGAAGGAAATCCTGTAATTCAAGAGACATGAAGGAACTACCTCTGTGTGAGTGGATATGTGAGGACATGCCAATTGTAGCAAGCAGCTAGCAGGCATCACTGTTTGGCCGCATAGATCTCGGCAGGTGACGGCAAAAGAAAAATGTGTATTCATCAAACAGCGTAGGCAGGCGTTTAACCACGGTTACCGAGGCTAGGGGCCCTTTGAACTCGATGCTCAAACGCTTGAAAGACTGGTTGGCCATAACTAACTTAGCATACATACACGTGAGAAATCAAGGCTTCTCTTCAAATCATCTCTAGGTTACGCTCCATATTTCAATGGACGAAGTCAAATTTTGTGAGGTGGTAAAATGTACTATGCGAGAGACACCAGAATACCAAAAGATCCTTAAGGTTCTTTCAGATCAGTTGCGAGCAGTGCTCCAAAGCAACTGCGGGGAGCGCCTCTGAGGCTGGATTGTCTATTCCTGGTCTGAAAACGACATCAGGACTGAAGAGTGGTAGTTCGGTTCTCTGAATCTTGTCATTTTTTATTCTTCCTCTGTGTCGTTTGTTGAACGTAAAATCAAACAATCGCTGGTCCGTGAATAATTGGGAATGATTACCGAAGAGTCGTTTTCAATTGCGAATGAACGGCTTCAGCGGTTGTGCGTAACTCTGGGTCGATGGCGGAGTGGCGTCTGTCGCCAGATGTCAACCTTCTACAAAACGATACTGGCCAGCCATTCTGGTTCAAGGTAGCAGCGGTCACGACGTCGGACGCGCCACCTTTGTTCGCTCACAGGACGTTCTAACTTACAATCGTAAGAACCTACGTAGCAAGTTCCCTTTTTAAATCATCGAACGGTTGTTTGACAGCGTCGGAAAGCAGGAGGGTCTTGTGTGTATTTTGGTTTGTACACTGAGGAACCTAGAGCGAGCTTTACGCAAATTATCCGACGGTTTTTCTTTGAGAATTGATGTCTATCGGCGGGGACAACTCATGAAGAAGCATCAAATGTTCGAGTTAGGGTCGGTCGCTACCCTTCGATATTTGAAAGCCAAGTAATTTGATCTTTGTTGCAGTGTTACTCTTTGCCTAATTGAAATTAAGTCCGTATTCGTCAGCCACGTTAAAGGGACGTTCGAAGTTACAATCCTGTTCGACCGGGCCCATTTTATATGTTATGTTGTCCACCTAAACAGCGGTATCTTCGGGATACTCCATGGCGATGAAATGGTCGGTCGTTCTGCGAAAACAGGCTACCCCATTGGTTACACGAAAACCATGCAGTAGAATTGTTGGAAGTGACCACAGGTTTCGAACGCCATTAAAGGTTTTGCTTTCTTTGATGGGAAACTGATGGTGTGCTCTTCAAATCTGTGGTACCCGACGTATTGTACCTTGCCGTTTTCTCAATCAGTTTATCTATCTTGAGAACAGGACAGGCATCAGTGTGAGTGAACTTATTTGCTTTTTGACTGTAGTCTTACTATGTCATCTCTATGGATTCGGCCTGTTTCCTAGCGGATGACATTTTCGTCTTTAAAACTCTGTCGGCCGGATTTAGTTGCAACAGGTTTGCGGTCTCCCGAGTGTCTGTGGAAGAATGACGATGATTCAAACCGTGCCAGTGATGGGATAGATAAGATGAATGTCTGTTTAGTACCGTTGTTGAGAATATTGAAATCTTCACGGAGCCCAAAGAAGTTGTGTCCCAAAAAAACATCCGCACAAAGGTTGGAGATTATTGGCGGCTTGTTTCGATGACACTCTGATTATCGATAAGTGTTAGGGACGAGGCAGTATCCTTGCATATCACTGGATAAGGAACTGGAAGCCATGATTATCCGTGAACGAGACCGGACGGTTTTCTACCTTTTATTTAAACAGCGTTAGTTGATACATTGCTCTATGAACTCCCAGTGTTCACCAGGACCACACTGTCAATCCCATTAAATTTCAGAGGAACAAAAGTATGTGAAAAGCACGAGAAAGCCGCGGCCGTTGTGATGATGGAAATTGAAGGGCGGACACACAAGGCAACGGACTTCTTATGATGATTTGACAAGCAGACTTCCCGCAGTGGCTCTCCTTACGACGGTCATCATCATCATATCATCATCATCATCACGAGCCCCACCAAAAGGCTTACCACCTTCACAGCACTTAGCATCTCGAGCAGGGCATTGATGACATGGATGTTTATCATATCCACAGAACATCCTTTGCTGGATATGGCAGTGACTGTTTAGTCGGCTTCTTTCTCTGACGGGTTTAGGACATTTTGAGTGTCAGTCGTAGTGGCGTGTGCCGAGTTCGAGGGATTCCCTGAAGTATCATCATCATCATAGACAGCAATACATCAGTGGTTCACACTGATGCTTAACTGCCACACAACCACGAAGAACAAAGAAAAAAAAAACTTATATAGGAAGAAAGAAGAAAAAGAGGAGGAGGGGAAGTGGACCTAACTACTAAAAATAGCTACGTCTATATTCAAACATACAACATCAAGGCGCCTACACCTTGCAAACAAACAACCGAGCTGTAAGTGAAAGTAAGGCGTCATCAGCAAGACAGCTTCCTTACGGCTTTCTGCCCCGCGTCATTAAGTGCACTCACTTCACAGACAACTCGGCCAAAACGACAACATTCATGCCACTGAGCTCGATTAGCCGCCATCTCACCTAACGTCTCAAGCCACCGACTCTGTGAGTCGCGAGGGCCCCAGCCCGGGAGACGAACCCGATCTACAGTGACCAACCCCTTCGTGAACGATTTCATTTGTCTACGCCAGGTCATCATCTGTCCACCTCACCTTGCGCCAGTCGGCCGCAGCGTCGGCAAAGAGTGCTCGGTGTGGCAAACGACTAGCTGGCATCCTTAGTACATGACCTAACCATCTAAGTCTGTGCAAATGTAGCGACTGAACAAGAGAACTCGTTTGACAATCAGTGCCAAACACCCGCTTCCTAACCTCCTCGTTGCTTACTCGCTGGTGCCACCCGATACGAGCGATTGAACGCAGACATCGGTGGTCAAATACCTGAAGACGGTTCACGTCCTCTACTCTGAGCGGCCAGGTTTCGCTGCCGTAAAGTAATACAGCCCTCACTGTTGTCTGATATACGCGACCCTTAAGCTTCAGAGAAATACCTCTGTCGCCATAGGTGTCTCAGATTAGCGAACACCGCCCTAGCCTTGGAAATACGCGCTTCTATTTCATTCCCTACACCTCCGTCACCGCTGATGCAGCTTCCCAGGTACACAAACCGGTCAACAATCTCCATGACTTCATTATCTAACATTAAATCTACGTGATCACAACAATCTTGCAGAAGCACTTTGCATTTTGAGGCTGCAAAGCGCATTCCGAAGTACTTAGCAGAACGCGAAATAGCGTTTAGTGTTGTTTGTGCCGCTTGAAAGTTGTCAAACAGCAATACCTTATCGTCAGCATAATCAAGATCAGTCAGTCTTTCACCAGGTAGGAGGTCCACGCCGGCATCATTTGAGTGCCGCAGACAGTCCTCCATTATTTCGTCTATGACGAAAGTTGAACAAAAATGGTGAAAGGGGACAGCCTTGACGTACGCCGCTCCTGGTGCTGAAACTGTCAGATACTTCGCCGTAAACCCTAACCTGAGCTGAAGTATGGGAATAAAGCGCCTCGCCGACAGTATGTTCACATACTTAATCGGTAACTCGTCCAGACCAACCCCTCAACACGTCTGACGACGACTCTAACAGTGTAAATCGGTCTGTACTAGAATCACCGCCGTACCTTTATGGTCGAGGACACACGGAATGTTGGCGCAATAACCACATGAACGCTGCTTAGCAATTTGACGACAAGTAAAACAATGGTCGATCTACTACATTGCCGCCCGGGACGAAACCCTGAACTGATTCTTCCCTACTAGCTTATACTTCCCGCAACTGCAGTGAGTCAGATGAATGTATGAATAGATGCTCAGAACCTTTGAAATGACTGGGGTAAGCCAGATCCTTACGCGGTTTTCGACAAGAGCCTCGGCTCCTATCTTAAATCATACCGGTATATATCGCACAAATCGAAACCCCAGACACCGGACGCGATGGCTCTCCGTGTACCAATAGCCCCCACCCCCCACAGCCCCACACCCACCCACAACGAACCCCACTAACAACAATACCGCCACCAAAGCCAAAAAACACCACAAAAAAAAAAACAAAAACAAAATAAAAAAACACCAAAAGTAATCACAAAAAACAAAAAAACAACACAAAAAACAAAGTTGGACAGAAACAGCTTAGAGTCAATGTCTCCGAACATAACGGACTCTCATCATTCTTGAAAGCGCCGACCTGAGATCCACTGGGCAGCAGCCAATATTAAACAATTACAGAGGCGCGAAAGGCACAACTATGCGAAACTCAGTCTCAGTGGGTGGTAAAATATAATCGACCAGCGCGCCAAACTAAACCGTCAAATCATGTGAGTTGTGGGAAATACAATGAAGGAAGAAGTTAAGCAACTAAAGTTGACCCTCAAAGCTGTTCTCCCGCTCCAACGCCTCTAACAACCTACTGACTTATACTACACGACTTAGCTGTGCAATCTCCCCCCACTCGCTGTAAGCAGACGGTCGCTTGAGACCACTTTGGCACGGATAGCTTAAAACCGTCTATCGATGTCCTGAGGAGAAACGGTTTCTCATTTACTTAACTCTTTCACTCAACAAACCTCACGATCAGCAACGTTCTAGACTTAGGCGTTTCCAGTTTCTACGGATTATCCTCTTCCTAACTTGTAGTGGAATCTACTGGCGGAAGTTTCCGTCTGGCCTTCCTAATACACTCCATGGATTTTCATGAAATCCAATGTTCTGTTTGTACCCCTTGTGTACCGCTGTGACCGCATCGCGACAGTATCCTGCCTACTGATAATGGCCTGGTCGCAAGCTTTGAGCTGTCTCACAGCTGTTAGCGCTCTTTCGGAGTAGTAATACCAACTAAGAACTAAGCTTTCTGAGCTGGTTACTGGTACATTATGCATCACGCTATGTAAGCAGTTTCTAAAGCTCAACCGTGCGTTCGGGTGGGTTTGTTGCCCCCACAAAAGTGAGAACATAACGCAACGTACAACGCCATGAATCTGAATCTCAAGACATACGTTTTCCATAAAGATTACGACAGTTTTGAATGGACCCCGCACTCTATAACTAACGCGCTACATTTGGTCTACTTCCTGTGAAACCACGGCCTGATGTGGACAACACGGCCGTCAAGCATAGCATATCTGACCCTGCCAGATATGACCCACTCAAGTAACAGTACTAATCCCAACAGGCTAAAAAAATAACTTGCTGCTCAAGCTCGCACAAGCTGCAACAGCCCCCACCAAAAATAGACACCATTATCACTGAATCGATGTGATGCTATTCAACCAACAACCTAGCACCCACTAAAAGAAATCTCGGGCCATTACCCCCCATAAGGCGACCTACCGACCTCGAACGACAATTCGATCATTATCTTCCGGACACGACCTCATATAAACAGTTAACGTGTGATCGAACGCAGCAAGATAGCATATCCGAGTAATAATAAGACAGTACCATATCGACAGACACGGAGACTGTCAACTACGATCAAAGTAACACCCAAGGAACCAAAGAAAAGCGACAACAATGAATAATTTATGACAAAGTTTCGCGCTAAAGCCGCGAACAGAACTTCCCCAAGAGATATGCAACAAAAGTCTAACTGGTCTACCAGGAAACACCACCAATCTCTATAAATGCGGCTGCGGCCGTCGTGCTGAGAACTATACCTACTCCAGCCTGACCTGTAACAGCGGCTGTGGAGTCATTCGAAGTGTATAACCAGTATGGGTAGACAATGCGGGTGCTGTTAGTTCCATACGTTGACTACTGTCATGGATTCTAGTCTCCGAGATACAGCAGACATCAACGTGCAACGAGTCTAGCGTTCGTGCGAGAGCCGCTTGCTGACCTATCTGTTTTAGCGTGCGAACGTTGAAGGCACCTATATTAATTCGCGTTCTAGGTCTAAGCAAGGGACGAGGGAGGCCTGAAGCTGAAGGCAAGAGACGGAACTTACCGGCTCAGTGTTACTACAGTTAGCTACATCTGTTGTGGGACCTGTAGAGTAATTATCAGAAATGGAGGTCGGGAGGGGCCTGAGAGCTAAATTTGATAGGACAGGGGTCAGCAGTAGCATGTTTTCGCCTATCCACCCTGCTGTATGCAGCAGATAGGGCGACCCGGTTTATACTGCGAGACGGCCGATGCAGTATGGATTTATTGTTGTTGTGAATATTTATTGTGGTGTGTGTGGGCTGAGATACTGCCAGGACGCCCAGACCTAGACAGGAGAACGATTAGGGTTCTCAACCAAAGCCTTTGGCTCAAAAGCCTGTACCGCAAGGCAGCTTGGTATGCATGAAGAACAGAACTTACTTTTCGGAAAAGATGCAACCTCTCTTCAACCCAACTGAGAGACCAGGAGACTGGTTTGTCAGACCTCTAGGTCACTGTCGATCCAAGCGCTTCTCTCTCAGGGTCTTTGGTGACGCTTATGCTGAATCTTGTGGTCAAGTTGGTATGGGAATCACACTGGGTTCCAGAGCAGAATAATGTTTGCTCGATTGGATCCCAGTGAACAGTCGCTTATGCACCGTCAGATTCAATACATCGGTTAAAGTTTGTTAATGCGAATCAGAAAAGCGCTGTATATTCAATGGTTTTGGCCTACGTTCTGGCGTATCGTCTACACAGACAGCTGTTCGGATGCTACCAAAGATGCATTCCACGACGCCCTTGTTGATCTTCTGAAAGCAGACTAAACACTGACATCATTATACTAACGGTTGATTGTAATGCTCAGTTTGGTCTGTCTTTGCTCCAGAGGGGAAGCGGCTGGGAGGTATGTTTGGTGTCCGGGACACAACGCACTGACAATGGCGACAGACTGCTGCAGCTGTGTGCATCCATGGTCTCTATATTTCGAGCACGCATTTCAACACAGGAAGAAGCACTGTGTTACATGGAGACCTCCGTGTGCTTCTCAGCCGTGGACACAGTTGGATCATATAGTCAGTTACAGGTGGCGCCACTCTGTTAAAGATTGTCGTGCTTTTGGAGCAACCACCTGGACTCGGATCATGCTGTTGTGCGTGCCCGTTTTGTTTTGTCATTTGCCCAGAGTTCATGCACTCGTAAATGCAAGATGCTTAACTGGCATTCGAGCGAGGAGAGTGTAAAGAACGCTTACCAGGAAGCATTGGTGAACAAGTTGCCCAGTTCGAGTCAGGTGAGGGATCCTAACGAACACTGGGAACAAATCGCTGCAGCTATGAAAACATGCTGTGAAGAGGTATGTTCCGAAGGAGCTGCGTAACTGCAACATAATTAGATCTCGGTCATGTCGGTAATCATCAACATCATCATAGCAATACATCAGTGGTTCGCACTGATGCTTAACTGCCACACAACCACGAGCACCGTTGGATTCCACCTGGTTCTGAATATGATGACGACCGTCGAGAACTTAAACGCAAGCTGACTAAAAGCTTGCGCAAAGACCGTGAGCACTACTTGGTCGAACAGTCGAAAGAGATGGAAAGAGCCTTTTTATCTGGGAATAACAGAAGATTTTCTTTGATCCGTGGTTGTACTGGTCGTCGAGTCGGTGTAAGTGAGACCATATGTGAAAAAGATGGTTCACTTATCACCAATCAATCGCGTCGACTTGACAGGTGGGCTGAACATTTTGAAGAACAGTTCAGCTGGCCTCAACCAGACCATGTGGACGACGGACCCGAATGGTCAGTTATTGCGTTCCAGACGACCCTCTGTCGGAAATAGAAGTGGTCCTAGAGCTTAAATTATTGAAGCGTAACAAGGCTCCTTGGACCAGATTTCCTCTCTCCTTCTCTTTTCAAGGATGGTGGGGAGAGGTTGATATCAGAACTGACTGAAACTCCTCCAGACGATTTGGGAGACTGAAGAGGTACCTCGTGATTGGTGCTTGTCAACAGTAATTCCCGTTTTCAAAAAGAGGTCTCGAAGTCTATGTGACAACCACAGAGGCATTAATCTAATGCATGTTGCGTCAAAGTTTCTCTATGGCTTTATAGTACACCGACTTATTGATCCCATAGAAAGTCAGATACGTGAAAAACAGGCAGGATTCTGATCCGGTCGAGGGTGCGTTGATCACATTTTTACCTTGCGACGGATCTTGGAACATCGGCAGCCGACGGTCGTGGTCTTTTTGGACCTGAAGGCTGCTTTCGATTCAGTTGCTCGTAACGTTCTCTGGAACTGTCTTCTTCGCAAGGGAGTACCAGGGAAATACGTGAATCTGTTGAGATCACTGTATGCTCACTCTGCAAGCAGGGTGAGAGTTTATGGACAGCTGTCTCGGGCGTTCATCACTTCTAGTGGTGTTCGTTAGGGCTGTCCGACCTCCTCTCTTGATAGTTCAACTTTTCTAGGCATGACATTCGGATCTGAGAATCCTCCGAGCTTCGATGTGGCTCTTCACTGGAGCTAGGTAGATCGACATGGAGTGTGCAGATATATATCTCGTCCTTACTTAGTCCCATCTGCCGAAGACTATGCAGGACCATGCCTTGACAAGCAGTGAATGACTGGGCTGTGTTTGAGAGATGAACTCGACACTGTGCAATGTGCTCACAAGTTGCTATTGTCTCCGGAGAACTGGATAAATTCACTCTTACGTTCCTATGATTGCAGCAGTCACGTAGATTGTGGACATATTTACAACTGATGCGTAGCACTATCTCTTAACTGTGATATTGCTGATGAGATATCAGCAAAGATAGCAAAGTCGCAAGTTGTTTTTGGCAATCTGCGTCATTTTTGGCGTTGAAAACATGTTTCCTTGTCGTTGAGAAGAATACTTGTGTGCGTTTTGTTTTGTTCTATGATTCGCAAGCGTGGTCTGTTCACGACGCAGCAGACTTGCTATGTCTGACCGCTGTTTTCTCTGCCACTTAGCCCACATTAAGTGGACTGTCCACGTAAGCAATACGACCGTTCGCCGGCGCATATTCCGGAACGTTCAGAATGCGCGATCAATTGGTCGGCTGGTCGCGTTGCACAGCCTACTGTGGGTGTGTCACTCACTTCGAATACCAGCTGAGCATTTGTCGTACTGGATATTAGATATTGAGGCCACCAACAGTTGGGATAAAATCGCATGGTGGTCATGCAACAACGTGATCACGAAATATGGAGACCCTGACTGTTCCGTTGAGCAAGGTTGACAGATGCTGCCTGCCTGACTGAGGTGATCGTGATCACTAAAATGGTTTGTTAGGAATGGCAGTGCAATGTGCTGCCGTGTTGAGAAAAGGAATTTTTCCAAAAAATTCGCCATATTTGCCGAGAAAAATGGATTTTTCATTTTTGGAGAATTTGAATGCCCGCCAGAATTCTCGAACATCCGAGAAGTCACGCTCGCCTCTGATTGGTCCGTTGGGTGGCCTAGGCCGCTCAAAACCTATAAATACAGTCGCTGTAAACCACTATTTTGCCTTCGGGCTGAGCAGCAAATAAAGCTCGTTTGAAGGCCGTCTTTTTTCTTACTTGTTGGGGGATCTAAGTTGCGAGAGTTGGGTTCCGATATTTGCGCTCTGATTTTCGTGCAGTTTTGCGATATCGTTGCGTTCGTTCGTGATAGAGATACTGCTCGTGGTCTTTGCGTTTGTTCTTGTCTTTCTCTATCAGAGGGTCGTAACATACAGTCGACAACATACATGCATCTGTAACATTTCTGGTTCTTCCGCCTAGTCTTTCATTATTATTGTTATTATTATTACATTCTAATCTTTTCAATAACGTTTCTTCTAGGATATTCCACTTCACTGTTGAGGTGAGCGGCGGCTTGAGACACAGTACCTGCTGATTAGATTCATGGTTGTTATGGTGATAATGATACCATCTGCGTAGTCAGCGATGAGCCTATTCATAATCTGCAACGACGCTCAGGACGCTGAGGTGAATATTCCTGACAGCAGTTTAACTGGCCGCTCGCACCGTTTACCATACTTCCGGACTTTCACTGTTGACGTTTTCTTAGCTTTGGGAAACAAAAGTATTACTTGAGATCAAGTTTCTGAAACAAGGCGCCCTGTACAGAAGAACTCTCACTTACTCTTTTTATAGATGAGGACCCAACCTTAGTCAAAGAGACATGATCTCAGTCTTTCTGTGAATGGCCGAGTGTACAGTGCCGCTGTTTGGGCTGTCTACTTTTAGGGCTGCGAAAACTGGTTCATCTGCGCGGAGGATATCCACAAAATGTCCATTTTCGACCGCCGAAGCTTCAGGGACCTGTAATGGGAACACCATGTCTGGGGTAACGAAACTCGCTGATGTGCATTCGGGACGGATAAACTCTGTCAACCTCTTAGCATAGTGATCTCCCTCTCACAGGCTTCCTTAAAGTGGCCACATCTTACGAATGCCAACTCACCGCCTGCCATATCGTGCCTTGTTTGCGAGTGGTGAGTTAGGTTGGAGTTGGCGGCCTGGTGACTAGCTTTTGACTTGAGTTTAGAGTATGTAGGCACTTACACTGAAACTTGCTTTAATAAGACGTCCTTAGCTTCCTGGCTGTAGTCTATGGGACGAATAACACCATTGGTTGAGGATGCTGTCTGATATGGCGAAAAAGAGAATTCAGTGGCGTTCGTGTTGCGAATCCCCGTTTGCGCCGATGTAACTCCTTTTCCCTCGATGCCTTTTCTTCTCATGTATTGTGAAACGTTTGCCGCTCCATATGATCATTTTATGTTAAGTATCAAATATGTAATGTCTTCTGGTAAGCATTTTTTACACTCTGTTCGTCCAAATGCCAGTTAATTGACAAACGTTTATGAGCATGTGAGCTCTGAGCAAATGACAAAGTAAAACGGGCACGCACAACAGCATCATCCAAGTCCACGTGGTTTCTCTAACATGCATAACAAGCTATCCATCATTGCCGTTGCCTCCCAACATTTGAAGTGCCAGACAATCTTGCACACGAATTCGTTTTTTGTCAGATATCCTCACACACTACTCAAGTTCCTTTTGTACCGTAAGGTCACAACTATGCTCCGTCTGCGTTTTATTCCAACACACCTTGTGTTGCGAAGTGCCATAGTTTTCCTTTTCGCCAGAATGTCCAGAAAAGCGGGACAGCTGTCAGATGATATTGCTCTTAGTATGCTAAGTTTGATAAATCCTCATCTCGTTAATCCGACGTGCACTTTGACTTTCATTTTCAGCAATAACTTAAAACCTCCAGCGCGAGAATGCCTCGACTCAGAAGCCATTCGGTCAATGTTCAACTCAGCTCGCGATCGTCTGGGAAAGATTTACTTCTATCTTCTAAAGTTTTAGATGCCAAGGTTGGTTTTGGTGCGTTTTTTAAACTGCTTGTTACGGAACCGTTAATGATTTTGCCACTTGTAACCCTTAACTGGTACCCACCGGAACCTTTTTTAATTGCTGTCCACGGGTCTCAGGGACCTCCAGTTAAACATTCGAATCAAAATTTGGATACAGTTTTGTATTCACTTCAACAATGGAGATTGAAATCGAATAAAAAAATGGATCATGTAAGTAGCAACATGCTAAATAATTACGTATGTTTACGTGACGCCAGTGTAACTAAGTTCTGTGCATTAGCCCAGGAACCCATGTGTGCTTGTGCCTTATTTTTAAAAATACTACTCTAGAAAGTTGAGATGCACAGGGCGGCCCACCAAAGTTCGACCGGCCTGTTTTCCACACCCGTTTGAGAATGTGGCTCGTTCTGTTTTGTCATCTACAACAGCTCGGTCTGTCCATCTACACGTCTGAGACGAGGATTCCGCATTAAGTACGAGCTTTGTCATTCTCCCATTGATTCCATCCGCTTGCAGAAGCGAACGTCAAAGACAAGCCGTTTGTTTTTTCATGGATCGCCCTGTGTATAACAGGAAGTAACTGGAAGTATAATTACTATGGACGTACCTTTTGTGTCATACAAAACTACGGAAGAATGTGTTCCTAGGACTAATACATAGGAGTTGAGACTTACGTATATTCTTTGGATTTCGTTGTAGCGCTCACATCCTCATCCTGTTTCTTATCTGCCAGACTTGATTTCAGGAGTTAGGTTGTAATAGCGTTCTAGGAATGAACGAATTTGAGATATCAAAATCAATCGGAAACGACACATATGCATTGCGGCCCTGTCATGGAGTACACAGTTCAAAGGTTAACAACACAGCTGGAATGCCTATTGACCGAATTCACGTGCGTTTTGTGATTAGCTGACAGATGGGAAAGTGAAATTCACTGACTCTAGAGCAAGACGACATAGGGACAAATAAAGCTGAAAAAATCAACCTGACATTTCTAAATGCTTGTTACTCAGTTCCTATGTTTTATGAACATATGGTAAAAACTTATTTGTGAAGGAACTGTGGGCAACTTTCTGTAATCTTACAAATGCTGAATATGCTTCTCGTTTATAGCATGTCACCGTTGATCGCAAAAATGGCAGTAACAATGCTTTCTTTTATTTCCGTAATGTTGAGGGGTCTAGGTGATACAAGCGCGATTTCTTGACGTAATCCTATGCGTAGAAGTCACATAGTAAAACACGTATAGTCTGAGTAATAAATATTTCATGCGTATTCTAGCATCTTGGAGATATTGCCTAAACCACCTCCGTGGCCGACGTCGATTAGAAAATCGTCGGACGGTATGCTGTTGGATGGAACTCTATCTTGCCGGAAAATGATGTTGTCGAAAGCTTTCTGTAGCCGTTGGAAAACCATTTTGCTAACGTATCTACATGTGTGTATATGTTACGCAGAATAAAGAATACTGACTCATTGCAACTCGCTTACAGATTGGATTTCGACGTCTTCATGTACAGACATTATGGCAACTCACTCTTGCGCGTGAGTCACTCATCACTGAACGTGGGGTTATTTGAAATATTATCTTTTATGTAGCTGATAATGACATCGTGTTCTATTACTTCGCCGTATCTGTTAGAGTCTCGCGGCGAGCACAAACGATAAAGTTTCTGACCGCCAGCTTTCTCCCTGTGTGTGGCAGATGATGACACCAACGCTGATATTAACTAATCCAAATACACGTGTCTAATCTGTGTTCACTTCCCGACATGTGCACACTTTCTAGTTGTATCCACTTGCTCTAACGGTAAAAGTTGTTCCTGCCTGGTAGAGATTTTGTGTATCTTGTACGACGGATGTGACGCACTCCCGTGTGCAGTATAATTTTTCCCGTTGTGTCAACGTGATCATTGAGGCGCTGTCTGATTTAGAGCTGCGTTCAATCTTCATTAGCTGAAATCATGAAAAATATTGAGAGGTATATGGATGTTTCACTTTCTTGATACATTCCGTAAACTTATGTATGTGAGTTTTGTGTTAATTGAGGCCAAGAATCAAGACCACTTACGGTGAAAGCCAAACTATCTTCAGATATTCAGCCACCGATGTCTTATTTCAGTCGTATTCATCGGATAGCACCAGCAAGGAAACAATGATGGCGTTAGAAGTGGATATATGATAACAAAAGTCAAACGTGTACTGGCTTGTTGTTGCAAAACTCATGGTTCTTTACAGTATGCTGTGTAGAATTCAAACAAACGTCTTTTACACGGATCACAATTTGTCTATGCTGTTGCCAATTAGCATATGGTGTACAGACTTGGTGTATATAAGTGGAGATGATTACCAGTAGGCTGGCTATTGCGTGTTGATCGAGTTGATCTTCTAGTCTAAGGCTTTTATTACCCATTCAGTCTTGGGACGTTAAGTGAAGTTGACCGGGTTCAAGGGTATGAATGTTTTCGTCGCTCGATTCAATTGTCTGTGAAGCAATGATCATTCTGCAATGAGGTAATGGGGACTACAAGAATGTCCTCGGTTGTTCAGTTTGCAAGATATAATTGTGACATAGGGTTTACCAATTATCCTGTTTATGATGTCAAGTTCTCCGACCAGGTGCCTTTTTTTTCGTATTGTGACTCTGCTATTCCTTACTCCTTTCTAATGTCCTATCATGCGTTTTGGTTTCTCTGTGTGCATCCCTCCTTGGATCCGTTTATGAGGTCGAGAGATGAGCCGCAATAATCAGTCTTAGCTCAAAATATTTAATCAGTTTGTTAGGTTGAATGTGAGATATCCGTGCAAACTGTGCCGTACGGACTTTTCCACAGTAGGAATGTCACAAGGCAGATATTCAAAGCAGTTGATTGCACAATAAAGTTTTACACACCAAAACACTAGAAAGGAACATTACTTGTTTTGTTTGTACTGTACTGTACTGTGTGATTATCAGCCGACGTAGTACACCAATACGGATATCAGAAAGAAAGGCGTTCTCGTCGCCTTCAGCTTTGCGCTTTGCCACGCATTGTTTTGCATATGCAATGTCCGTGTCCGTGGAGTCTTGTTGCTTCCACTCTGTCTGAAAAATGATAACACTATGGATTTTAAACTATGGTCCGTGCTATTCGTCGCGAATGCGGGAGATTTATATGGGGGACTGTTCACCCTTTGTTGGGAGGAGCATCTCCTAAGGAAGCAGCCCGGGCGAATCACGTCATGTCGATTGATCGATCCGGCTTCGGGTGGATTGATCTGTATTAACTCACTCAGTTAACCAATTTCACTGAGTTAATCAGACTGCAGCCGTGCGATCGAACGCCTGTACGTTATCTGAACTGTTTTCTCGCGTTACTTTCCTGATGCCCCTATAATGTGATTCGTTCTAACGCTCTGACTGTCATATATGATCGTCTCGTTTGATTTGCTATGCGTCTTGTCGGCCATGTATGGTACTCATTTCGCCCTATAAATTTAGAGCCTCTGTGGCCTAATTCTGACTCGACTCGTCCTTCCAATAAACGCTGTTGCCGCGTCGTTTATCGGTTCTGGGTCAAGCGACTGAGCGCGTACACTTAAACTCCGAAAGTGTGCATCATTGTGCACATTGGGCGGACGGTTGAGAGTGCTGAATTTCGAACGGGTATCAGCTTATGCTTTAAACAAAGTTGAGATGTTGTCGTATCGTCTCACGTTCTTTTGCCAATACTTTTTGGCTTAGTTTTACTTTTCGTATCTGTCGCGCCTGTTCATCCAAGCATTGAATTGGAAAAGTAACGCGAGCGCAGGTTTTGTCTGCGTTGCTCACTTCACACGATCAGATTCAGCACTTAGGCCACGATGCCCAGTAGATGTCGCTGTAAACAGACCCGATCGCTACCGACTTTGAGGTTAGCTTCAGTCTCAACATCCGAACAACCTAGCTCCTGGGGCCACTCATCATCATCATCATCATATCAGCCATGAGCCTGACCAAAAGGTACTGTGGCTCGGGCTGCCGCTCACCTCAACAGTGACGTGGAATATCCTAGAAGACACTACTAGAGTCAAACGGTCAGGTTGATTGTTCGGCGGGCGTGTCGCACCCGATGGCATGAAGCACAAGTGAATATATTTTTTTGCTACAGTTGTACCGCCTATACACAGCATGCGTTGTGCAAAAAGTCACAGCTGTGTATAGACTTATTGGCATCCTGCTGAACAGTACTTGTATTTATTCATTTGGGTTTCGGGGATTGAGTCTTATCTCCTCTCTTTCTTATCTCTTCAAACTAAAGTTTCTTCTGCTGGTCATGTGACGATTATGCAACGGTGGATTAGTATCATTTTACAGATTTTATGTATCATATTTGACCGTTTTTCGTTTGCATATAGTAAACTATATCGTCTACATTTTGTACTGCTATACACCCTATATTTTGAGATTTAAGATATGCGTTTATACTTTTATACGTTTTGAGCCCCTTATCCGGTGGAGGGTTTTGCCTAATTTTGAGTTTATTCAACTGAACTCGAGTAATGAATCATTACTGGAGTTGGATTGCGTAACGTTGCCGTTGAGGTATCCATCGTCTCTCGGGGGCTGTGGCTATAAGCCGCCGTTTACATACGCACGACATTTTTCACGACTAATGCCAAGGTTAATTCCAATTGAACCGCAACATTCCAAATTTGTTAAGACTAAATAGCTGAATAAAGAAATGGAAGCCTTTTGCTTGTGTAGACGCTGGTTGTAAGCTAGACAAGTTAACGGTTATCTCAAGACCAATGCAACATAGCCACTGAATACTTTAGAGTGAAAGAATGATGCAGAATGTCTATGGGATGCAGATGTTCAGGACGCACATTTTGCATCCAATTCCAATGTATGGATAGCAACTCAGACGGTCGCATGTTATTGAATCCTCAAAGTACACTACCGAAAATGTGTCTAGCAGAGCCATCTTTATTTCACAACAAGTTAAGGTTATTTACGGGGTTTGCTAGTGTATTGGGGCCTATCTGATGGAGGATACAGCGGAAAACTGGAACGTCTAACTCCCGTGTTCGACCCACACGGACCTATTGCATGTACGGTATACTTGTTCTGTTCGATTGACCCGATTTCACAAATTTTTACTATCAAATATGCCGATAGAAAAAAAGTAGTACTGTTTGGGATCATCGTTCAAATCAGTTGTTGAGCAAGACGGTCTACTCGTACCAGACGCTGATGATTGAACCAGTTTGATTCAAAGGAGTGGCAAGTGTATTAGTTTGATTACGGCGTTCACGCGAAGATGAGCCAGACGCATCACATCTTCAAGGTCTGCTTGGCGAAACGGCGGTGAACAAATCGCGAATGAGTGATAAGCATGCACAGGTGACTACACGCACCGTCAGCTGCTTCTCGCTCGGCTGCATTGTGCCCACAGACCGCTATGGTTAACTGTACCGAATAGTGGCGTAATGCTAATTTTGACAATCGTTCAGAATAACTGTTGAGTGAAGCAAATTAATGAACCGGTTCGATCAGATGACATCATTGCGAGTATGCGAACACTCGACACGTGAGCCGACGCTTCATGGGTCATTGGTTATGACCAGGCTAAACTCGGTATTGACCCGACAAATTATAACATGGCTTAGCTGACTTGAAGAACCAAGGGTGAGCGGCTACAGAATTACGGGTATAGAATTCTTATAATAAATCTGCATAATAAATAGCCACATAAAATCATCTAAAAGATGAAAAGCCGGCGAACAAATACCTGCACATTAGTTGACATACGTCGTATTGCTTTAAGACCGATGCCCATAATTTGCTTCCTGTCTTCAAAATTGCTAATCCTTGTTTACCTCTTATTCGTATCGTTCTCATTTTTACGTACTGCGTGTCAGTTGTTTTTGCGTGATGCATGTATTGTATGTTGGTGGGACAGAATCATAAAATCAGAAACCTGATTTTAAAAGTCCGAGCGTAACAACAGCTTAAGAACCGAGGTGAGTCACATGCTGACTCGATATATCTGAACAGTGTCAACGACGACGGTAACCACAATGTCAAGCCTTGACTATTTTCGATAGAAACGTGAACATGAATAACATCAGCGGTTGTCGTAATTGTCTTTAAGGATTGCGAGAACTTTTACCACGATTCAACTGGTCCATTCCAAAGGTTACAACCAAATGACTTATCTGCGGTAAGAAATCTGTAAGTGCCATGGACATATCACATGACACAAAACAGGGCGATGATCAGGTAATCTTCACTGTCTATTCACCGTGTGATACGATATTAGAGATGCTTTTCTCAATCAGTGACGTATGCCACTATTTATTGATGATGATAATGGTGATTGGGGAAATATCGTCTGTGCGAGGGGTAATCAAAAAGTCATTTCTGGACACAGAACGTGTTAACTAACGACCCTAGACTTTCGTAAATGGTAGGCCTATTTCGGTAGTTGACAGACTTGTCGTCGACACTGACCCTGATGTGGAGTTATTTATTTCGAACAGCTGTGACAGACACTAACGAGAAAACTGGCGTAGTGATAATTGTTACCAGTGTTGAGAATACTCGTCAGGCCAGGTTATTAAAATCAGGCGTGAAGGTTGGACACAAGTGAGCGCGTGATGATTAAATCGATAGTATCATTGTTAATTGAGGAGTCTTTATGAGCGACTATGTGTTACCGAAACCGACAGTAATCGGCT
>LOND01003296.1:3578-19681 GCA_014220965.1 Paragonimus kellicotti | reverse complement strand
CAATCACACCTGTTTGTCACACCACTATCCGCAGTCTAGCGGTCAAGTTGAGTGTTTCATGGGCACGGTCAAACGCGCTCTTCAGAAGGGTCGGTGAGGGAACTATCAGCATCCCCAAGTTACCACCGAGTGACACCGAATCTTCGAACGCCAGATGAACTATTTCCGACTGAAGCCATGGAGCAGAAGACTCGGTTAACACTGGACTCTCTTCGGGCCGCAAACGGTCACACATGGAATCCTGGTAACTTGGGGATGCTGATAGTTCCCTCACCGACCCTTCTGAAGAGCGCGTTTGACCGTGCCCATGAAACACTCAACTTGACCGCTAGACTGCGGATAGTGGTGTGACAAACAGGTGTGATTGATATCGTTCTACTTTCGTAAGCCTGCGAACATCGACAACTTAAACTGGCTTCTGATGTAACTCACATGTGTCTCCAGACATCCGAATCTGCTGAAGGTCATCCGAAGTCGACAGTTAGTAGTGCATGTTTTAGTCGTCTGGATCAAGGTGATTCCTAGTCATTTGCTGAAGGTATCCATAATGATGAGAAGGTTTTTTCTCTGAAACTGTCCGGCGAAGTCTAGATGAATCCTGGACCATAACTTTGTCGGTCTGGGTCACGATTGTAGTGAGCGTTTTGAGGGTTTTTCGAATGCCAACGCACGGTTGTGATAGCAACTCATCAGTTGTTTCATTTCCTTCTTTTCCCGGACAGAAGACAGCTACGTGCTACTACCTTCATTCTGTTGATTTCCGGATGTCCAGTATGAAACTGACGAATCACTTCGGTCCGCAGTTCCATCAATATTAAAATTCCTCCAATGAGAAGACAGCCCTTGAGGGTAGGTAGCGGGAAACGTCTCTAAGAGTATTGCGCCAAGTCGTCTAAAAGTCTTGATTACATTCATTACGTGTAGAGTTGTTGAGCTACCTTGTATGGTGTTATCACGTTATGTTGCCTCACGAACCATCTCCGAAGCAACCTCAAGTACCCACATGGCAGACGATTTACTTCTGATTCGGTTGACATGGTTGCAACTCCCGATTATTCTTTGTCTAACGTCTGTGGCCCAGTCGGGTGAGGGAGCCCACCCACCTGTTTGACTGTTGTAATGAAAGTATACTCGATCGGAAAGTCATTTCAGCAGTTATATCCGATTCATCGTGCAAACGGAGTCACTTCATTTGATCTAAAGACTGAAAACAGTTGTCTTTAATCGGTGACCAAAATGAGATGTTCGCTAAAGAGCATTTCGAGGAATTTCTTCACGGCAAAAACGATTGCAAGAGATGTTTTCTTGATTTAGCCACAGTTCTTTTCCGCTGGCGTAAGAGGGCGGACGGCATGGGTGGTCGTTTTCGAGTCATCAAAAAAGATGAGAGATCACGGTTTCTGGTCCACAGTTGGATGCGTCCGATGCGACCACAATCTCGAGGTTGAGATCATGATGTTTGGGCGTTTTTTCGGAATTCACTTCATTAAACGCATGTTGATACCCGGCATTTCAGTCCCAGAGTTTGTTGTTGGCCAACAGTCTGTTCGTGGGTCCTCGGACGCGATAATGTCACGAAAAAAGGCGCTGTGATGGCTGATGAGATCTAAGACTGAACGAAGATTTGACACGTTAGATGACGGAAACATCCGGATAATTGCCTTTCTCTTTTCAGGGTCAGGGCCATAGTTATCGTAATCGAAGATGAATCCTAGGTACTTGGTTGAACGGACAAAGAATTCGGATGCCTCCTGATGGATGTGAAATCGGCACTCGTTGATCCAGCTGCTTACCTGGTCCAAACGGTTCATCAGCTCGTATTCATTGGTCCCGATCATCACGATATAGTCCAGATAAACGGCTGTATCCGAGACGTTTGTCAGGATCGTGTCCATTGTTTGTTGGAAGTCCGCAATCGCAGCCTTACCGCCAAATGGTAAACGTATGTACTGGAGCAATCTATGATAGGTATTGATCATCTACCATTCTTTGGAGCACGGTGCGACAGTCTACAGATAGGTGTCCTTCAGGTGCAGTTTGGCAAAGTATCGTTCTCCGTTCAACTTCGTGTATAAATTCTCCAGGATAATAGATATTGTGGATCGTCCAACACCGCGTTAAGACCGGTGGTGAAATCAGCACAAACCCGCACCTCCTCGTTTCACTTTGCACAACGATGATCGGTGTAACCAACTCAGAGGAGTTGACTTGCTTTCAGCTTGTTGTAGGCGATCTAATTCCAAGGTCAATGATAGCCACTACCGCATGACGAACCGATCCTTTGAGTCGGAAAGCATGTTTCTCATCATGCCTCAGGTGAAAGGAGGCCATTGTCCTCGTACGATAACTGAGACCAATCTGGAAGACTGCTACAAGCTTCTGTTGAAGGACTTGAATATGGTGGATGGGGACCTGGATTGGTGTCTCTCAAGAAAACAGAGTCTATGTTGCAGCTCATTCAGCGATTGCTCCGCCAGTCCGATATCGTGAATCCAGTTTAGTTTAAGCAGATCCGGATTCAGTTTGGTTGATTAGGTAGCATGTCCCCTCTAACAATTTGTCCTGAAAAGAGGTCGTACATCGAAGTTCGCCAATATGACACAAAATATCACCGGAAGTATTCTGGACCGTCTTGTTTGTTCTGCACTACTGGTTTGCCAATAAGCTTCCAGGTATGCTTAGAATGAAGGGTAGTGCCTGAGGTTACATCCAGTGGCAAGTACCCGGGTGTACCATTGATACCAACAGTGGCAATACCTTTGCGGTTGGGAGAGTCAACCGTGACCAACATGTGTGTTGACTTTTTGAAATGCTTTCTGATCGGTCGTTTGGTCTGATTTCCTTGTTCTGTGGACGGTATGCCGGACTAGTCCTCTTAGTCATCATCATCGTTGATTATTGCACTTCTGATGTGTGTGCTGTTTGGACGGACAAAGATAACATTGTTGTTACTCACCACAGTTCGAACAAACGATGGGCTGCTTGTTCAAGTTCACCTCTCTGGCACTGAGAGGCGAATCAACGCGCCATTGCTTCAAATAGCTTCACCTGTGAAGCTTCGAATTAGGACTGTTGTTTCAACATCATGGTGTTGGTTAAGTCTGCGAATAACTTCCTCCTGGATTCGTACTGTCAGAAAGCTGAAGTAACCAAATCGAAAATTGTTTCGGTGAGCACCAGCACTTCAAATAAATGCTCCAGCCAACCCCGATCGATTGTGCACCATTCACAAACTACGATACTACATCATCATGATCATAGACAACAACACATCAGTGGCTCACACTGATGCTTGACTGCCACACAACCAACGATAATACACGAGAGAGGACCAAGACAGCAGTCTATGAATGATGCATGTATTCACCCGAAATTTTAACTTGTAAAGACTGGCAAAATGTGGCTATATTTATATAAAATTGTGACCCTGAGTGCTATGTGACGGGATACGTCGCGTCAAATCTGACTTCAGATTCCTGTTCTCGGGGTTAGGCTTACTTTGATCCTTGCAGTTTCATCGTGAGTTGTTTTTTGGTACAAACTTCATTTGTTAACCACAAACCTATGTGCTCACTGTCCACCTATGAATTAAGATATCTGGTCCACGCCCAGAAAGTTTTACTGACTTCTGATGCAAGATGATGTAAGTACACGGATGTTATTGTGCCCTCTTGTCTGTGACCAACTAACATCAGGAGCAATCGGTACTGGTCGTGTACCCTATCATGTTATCAGTACAACAGTGGAGTCGATTATGCGCAGATAATTCCTAACTTCAACATTAAAATTCAGTGTTACGTAGTTTTAAAAGAAGGAAAACGGGAGGTGCCGTTGAAAGCTGGTTAGTATCCAGAGCTAGTCTGTACTTCTGCTCACGCTGTACAAAGTTCTGAACAGACAAAAAACTAGTTTGTTTTTCCGGCTTTTACTTTATTTCCGCGAGGTCTACGCTGTATTCATCGGATTAGCAAAAGCCTCTTATCTGTGTTCGCCATCGCTGTGATGCATTTGCGGTAGCCAAACCTTTACCTGCTTGATCAGTTACATAAGTTGTGCTGGATTGTCTGATTACAGCAGCAGCCGAATTGCTTGAGGCTTAGCGATATTTCTCAATCTCTTCCGCGTATAGTACTGCTATAGCATAATGTGTGATCTCATTATTCACATTCCGTTTCTGCTTTCGTGGAACAGTAGTTGTGTGGATGAGGTTTGGAAGCTGTTTTCAGTCACTGCTATCTTCCTAGCTAGGGTTATGCAAAGACGCGACATGAGAACCTGTTTGACCGCTGAATTACAGCTGTCTCTAACCTGAAGAGCCCTGGCAGTATCTCATTGAACTATGGACGAAAAGCTAGTGATTCGCACTTCGACCAACTGTACGGGTGGGCATATTTATTTTGCTACACTTGTGGTCAGTTTGATCAGGGAGTTTATTACTACTTTAACAACAGAATGGCAGTGTATTATCAGTTTCCGACCTGATACAGTCATTCTCGAGAAGCAACCGCGTTACAGCTGTCTTGATTCCGCGTGTACCGTTAGACGACGTGATAAGTAACCACGGCATTTGACGATCGGCCCCGTGTCGTCTGTCCGGTTGGGAACCTACCTAACACAGATCGCCGGCCGGTAACCCTATCCGACATAGAAGTGCGCCGCATTCAATATCGTGTCTGCATCCGCAACGTGTATGATTCTGTTCCTTTTTTTAATCTTTTTTAATATTATTCCCTCAGGATATTCTGTCGTGGCCAATGGGGGCTCATGCTGGACCACCTTTTGGTGAGCTTCGTAACCGTTGTAAATCAGTGGAAATGAATGTCATTATCGTTAAGCCACCGTGTGCATCTTGTTAGCAACGATTCTGACCAAAGTGGTCACCGAAAGCCCGAACCAGCTTGTTAGCATTACAGAGGATGGCGCTATTTCATGTACCATATTTGCAGAAAACAAATATACAGTAGACCTGATTGAGACGATCACGAGAAAGACTTGTTGATTACAGGCAGGAGAGTTGTTCCTGTATTTCTTCCAAACGTCCAGCACCCTATGGTGCACTTCAACTCACGCTTCAAAAACCTGCTTACCCTCACGAGGTGGATATCTTTCCACAATTCAACCACTTTCCAGGAACAGCGCCGCTTTCAGATATGAAAAAGCCATTTAATCCGTTGACTGCGTGCCGAAATGATCACTAGGTTTGCTGACACTCCTGAAATGCATCAGTAACCAGTTTTCCTCTTCCCGAAGAACAGGCGTCAGATAGAATGAGGGAAGGCCTTTCCAAGACAGTATTTCAGTGGTTCATCCTCAGACAGTCCATCCTTGACCAAATCCTTTCTGCCGCTACGGATGACTGATCGTTTGATGTCTTTGAAGACTATTGCAAGTGAACCAGCGACTACAGTTGCTGCACTCTTTTAGAAAAGAAGGTTGTTGCGAACTATAATCTTTTGACGTTCAACCACGTTCTCATGCACACTACTACTACACTACCCCCACCGCGTTTTTAGCCCGCTTTTCTGGCGTTTAGTGTTTCAGGTCCTTACGCTATTTGTTACGCATTGTACCAGTGTTCGCGTATTTTCTTTGTTGTCATTGTCTGAATTCATTTGACTTCGTCTCATCTATGTGCCTATGCAAATTTGTTAATGATTGAAGCTTGCCATTCTCTTAAACTACTCGGGTTAATACATATCTGACAGTTTCCCCCGTGGAAAACTCATTCACGATTTGTTTGTCTTGCAACTATTGTTTACTAATTAGGCAAAACAATACTTCATGCTTTCGGCCCTGGTCAGCCTTCTCAATCGTCAGTTGTTTATTTTAACTCATTGAAATGTTGCTATCTTGACGTGGTGATCAGGCTTGCGCACTGCATTGATCTGGAAAACTATGCTGACTAGGACTAATCCTGTCAAATTCCATCTCATCAGACAGGCCAAATTGGTAAAAAAAAAACATGATACATGGTTGTATTAACAGGGATGTATGTCGGAACGCTGATAATGTGGGAGTACTTAGCTAGCTACAACATGACTATTTATGGTTGTAATACTGACGTCCTGCGAATGGCGGGAAACGAGGTAGCAAATTTATCAGCAAACATAGTATACTCCGATCGGCCAGCGGTTGATTGCGACTGTTGACGTGTCATCCTTTACGGTCAAAAAACTTTTCCACGCTTGCTATAACTGCTACTAGATCCAGTGCTATCAGCTATAGTAGAAATCAAACGTCAACATCTTGTTCGTTGCACTGTTGGGTTAAGAATGTTTCCTACTACCAGATGAGTCGGACTCTGGACAGGGTTCCCAAATGAAACATCTGTTATCTCGCAGGTCCCACTTTTGAGTCGGAGATTTCTGATGGGGTTTGAATTCAGCTTCGTTATACGACTTGAATGAATATATGGTGTCTTATTAGCCCCTCTGCCGAAGACATGCAGACCATGCTGAACAAGGTGAGTGACCGGGCTGGTTTGTATGGAATGCGCTTCGCACCTTCAAAGTGCAAAGTGTTGCTTCAAGACTGGGGCATTTCCACTCCTACTTTCTTTATTGCAGGTAATCCGCTCGAGACTGTGGACAGTTTCACATACTTGGGTAGCACTATCTCGTCAGCTTGTAATATTGCTGATGAGATATCAACGAGGATAGCAAAGGCACGAGTTGCCTTTGCCAACCTGCGTCATCTGTGGCGTCGAAAAGACGTTCGATTGTCGCTGAAAGGAAGTATATAATGCTTGTGTACGTTCTGTTTTGCTCTATGGTTCGGAGACGTGGCCTGTTCGCAAGGAAGATATCAACAAGCTTGCTGTATTTGACCATCGTTGTCTCCGCCAAATAGCCCACATTAAGTGGACTGATCGCGTGAGCAATGCGGCAGTTCGCCGGCGCGTATTCCGGAACGCTCGGGATGCGCGATCAATTGGTCAACTACTCACGTTGCACAGCCTGCGATGGTTAGGTCACGTACTCCGCATGCCAGCTGAGCGTTTACCGTACCGGGCATTATATACTGAGACCACCAACAGTTGGGTGAAACCACATGGTGGTCAAGCAACAACGTGGTCACGAAATATGAAGACCCTGACTGCTCCACTGAGTAAAGTGGGTAGGTGTCGCCTGCCTGGATGGGGTCCTCGTGATCACTCAAACCGCTGGTTAGAGACGCTATCCGAGATGGCGGTGTGTCGCAGTCAATGGCGTACCTGCATCCATACCATTTCTAGTTCTTCGCTTAGACTTCTATTAATTTTCAACCTTCTTAGTAACGTTTTCTTCTAGGATATTCCACGTCACTGTTGAGGTGAGCGGCAGCCCGAGCCACAGTACCTTTTGGTCAGGCTCATGGCTGATATGATGATGATGATGATGATCAGAAGACATCATTTTTCCAACGGTGACATTATTGAGCAAGCCACTTTCATTTGCCTGTCCCATTTCTCCCCCTTCTTTCTAACTTCTGTTTTTTATGTGGCTCACCGCCTTTTTCGAAAGATGAGACAATTGGCAAACGTTGGCACTTTCAATGCCCAGTACGCCCGAAAAGTAGGCCAGAAAACCTCCATGATGAGACCTGTCGCTAGTTGGGTTCATTGTATTCTACGTGTCTGAGATCCGAATCTGCGTACCCACTGTCGTTATTCGTTTGAGTTCACCTTCAGATGACTCGCCCCCAGAGGTTTTACTCCTTAGGCCTCCGATGTTGCCGAAGTGAATTCTTGCGACTAAGCTGCACTAAGAATCACGCCAAGTTCTTAAGCCAGGCAGTGGTTAGTCGACTGAACCCCAGTGAGCGGTCCCTGGTGTGTCATTTGGCCTGGTACTTCGGTTACAGTCTCGACGAAAATTGGAGAGATATTACGTGTTTGTCATGTCGACGAACGTTCCGACGGATAGTAGTTCAAAAATGTATTCTGTTTAGTTTTTGTGGACTTTTTAAGGCGGCCCAAACCCCATCGTATTAGCAGCTAATTGAAATGCTCAACTTGGTTCTCTCACTGCAGAAGAGAGGCTGCTGAATGACACAGTTGACGTCCAAGTGTAACTGGCAAACTGCGGTGAATGATTACTGCGATTTTGTACGTCTCACAATCTCTGTATCTTGCGTACAGTATATCACCACACCAGGTGCACTATGTTACCTGGCGATTGCATTGTGCATCTTATCCATGGAAACGAAGCAATCGTGTATCAGTCAGTTATAGATGGCCTTAGTCTACCACTGGCTGTTACTTATTTTTTAGTGGCCACTTGAAGTTAAGTCGTGCCCGTTTCGTTTCGTCATTTGCTCACGTAATATGTTTATCTGGCATGCGAACGATGTGACTGTAGAGAAAACGTATAAAGTAACAAAGACGAACAAAATAAGGGAACTTGCCGGATATCAGAAAAATGTCGCAGTGACTATAAAGGCTTGGTGTGGTGATACATGTTCCTAAAGAGTTGTGTAGTTGTGGTAGGGTTAGATTTCTCCCTCATCAACGGGACTGTGTGAGTAAGCGCCGCTTTCGGTTCTACATATGACGAGGACCGGCTGCAGCTGAAGCGCAAACTGATTAAAGGATTGCAAGAGAATTGTTGGTACAACTAGATTGGACAGTCAAAAGATGGAAAGTCTTTCTGACTGGAGAATAGCAGATTGCTATTCGCGATTATCTCAGTCAGTGATCATATTTGAGGAAGTATGTGAAAATTTCCACAGCAACCGTCAAAACAGTTTGGCGAACGCGTTTTCTTTTGATTATTCATTTTCAGTCTTAATCCGTCGCATTTGTAACACAATCGTACAAGGGGGTCATTAAGTTCAATAATCAGAAAAAGTGATTTGATAAGATCTGACAAATCAGTGTTAAGTGACAGTCAAGATGCCGTTTGAATACCGAGTTTTAACGCATCTACGGAGTGAGAGTTGTCCAGAGCAGTTCAAAATCTGAACGAAACGATTTTGCCCGTACATGAATGGGTCGTTTAGATGAGTTCCACTGGTTCTAGCCACGGTCAAAGTTCGACATCTGTTCACCTCCGACAGGGCGATGCTAACCCGATAGATTGGACGAAATTCATTAATCACGTTGTCAGAATGATTCATCTCCGCTGGGTCTACTTTTATGACGGTGCTGGTTGGTTTCATTCTTCCATTACTGAGTCAAACTACTGGGTAGTATTCTTGGATCCATTCAGATAAGCATCTGACCCTACACCCAATATTACTACTTCCAAATGATCAAACTAAGAAGTATATGCAACAAGAGGCTGCAGGAACAGATTTCATCCTCCAGGCGTGAATACAAGACTGATCAGGATGAAACAGACATGCAGTTTTACATTGCAAAATGTCTTGTAAACAACCGTTAATAACGGTCTGATGATGGTTAGCGTATCAGTTTTGGAGTACAACTTGTGACAATTGTGCAGTCACCATAGAACAGTGAAGGAACACCTTTTGAAATGACTAATAGTAATATAATTGTGTCGATCAGACTAAGGGATAGAGAATGCAGATTATCCAGCGTTACACTTTTCAGTAATTATTGCCTTGTCTCTAGAGAATCGCAAACGATCTTCAATACTGTTAGACTGCTCAGATCCGCACGATGGTTCAAACCCGGCAATTCTTGCCAAACAAAACTGCAATCTCACCACCGTTTTATGGTGACTCGGAAACAAATTATGAAGGGCAGTATGAGGGAATTATATTATACGGAATGTCATTCAGTTACTGTTATAAGAAGTTGCGAAAGGTAGGCAATCATTGTTTACTTCTCCTTGTCTGCCTGTTGAATGGTTCTGTGTCCACTTACATCTCTTGAGTTAATAATTTCAAGTTTTCGGGTTTCGAAGCGGAATCTCCTCTGGACATTCACATTTGCAAGTGATCACGTTTGGTGAACCTTGTTTGCACGCTGTAGTAATCATTTGATGGACTTTGGTTCATCGTGGTTGGAGAAACAGAGGTGCATCTGAATTTGCCTCAGGCTATGTCTATTAATCGGTTGTGCATCAAACTTTAGTTTGTCATTGCGATGTGTGAAGCACACTGACCAACGGTTTTACGTACATTAGTGAATCCACCTTGAGTTCACTACATTGACAAGCTGGATTTAGTCCGGCTCAGTTAAAGCTCGGAAAAGTGTTCTCAGTGTAGTTTGTTTTCTCAGTACCCCGTAACAGTGTTTCTTGAACGGAATTTTCTCTTGGAAGTTTTCTTCCTACTAGAAGTATTGTAAATGATTCTTGCCAGAACTCTGACCACTCATTCATGAGGCAACCTGTGTTGATGACCACTGCGCCATTGATGCTCAATTGACCTCACATTTCTGGATAACATTGATCGAGTACTTTTGCTGGCACGATTACATTGTTGGGCTGTGTGCCGGAAACTTTCTGACATTCGTTCACGTTTTATTATCAATGTTTAGTGATATGTGTGATGGTTGGTTGTGGTAATCAGCATGCGACGTCACGTATTTTTTTTACAGCTTCTGATCACGTATTCTCATTTTCCGCTCTCAACATTGGATTTAACTGTTGTTTTTATTTCCTGCCGCGGATCTTGCAGAGTTCGTTGTTCCATAATTTGACCTCGTTGGTAAAAGTACTAATCACCACTCGCGTGTGATTTCGTTTTGTCATGACGATCAATATTTAACCAGTTTGGGTTATCGCGGTAGTGCAGTCGTACTTTTTCGTGTGTCAAGGTTCCTTTTCAGACCGGAACTATTTAGTTACTAGCCTGTTGTGGTCAGCACGTATTTATTCGTTCGATACCCGAGCGTCTTCTAGACTGATAATTTGGTTCATGGATTGATTTGAAGTGAATGCAAGTTGTAATAGATACATTTGTCAGGGAATCTCCACCGTCATTTTGTACTGTTTTTATTCCATTATTGCGTAGTCACTTTTCACACTTTACGCCAAATTCCGCTTACACCAAAGTTCTTTCGTTGTTTGTAGAATGAAGCAGTGACCGTAAGCTACCGCGTAACTTCTTTTTTCTCCTCAAGTGCTGTCGCATAATCAATGATATATACTGGGCTGTTTGCGCATGGATCTATTGTGTCATGATTGCAGTTTAATTACTTTCTATCTGTCCTTCTCGACACCGTCTTCAGAATCATCTTGTATACATGTTTCTGTTCAAATATTCATGGCTAGTTTTGTGGGGCGAATTCACACTTCATCCCGTTCGAACAGAGAAAGTCAGAAACGATATCTCTCGAGCACATTTCGCTGCATCTCATCAGGTACATACTGCAGTCTGTGGGTTTATATAGCAAAGTTCAATGGGACATTGTGAAGCTAAACAACAAAATCAACAAACACACGCACACTCACACACATCCAGGGGTGGCTTCCATTTGCTAATTGCTACCTGCCTCCGCGAACCGGAGAAGCCTTCGATTTTTGTTGCGTAACGTATCCGAAACGCCTTCTCCAGGTTCAATTTGGGGTCGACAAGTCAACAGGTGTCGAGCGATCGATGACGCTGGTTCCTTGTGACTTGTCACATTCTGACTTGAGTCCGGTATTGTGGTATCCATGAGCGTTTTGCGAACCCAAACTGGAATGTGTTCGTTGACCCGATTACGTAACTGCCGCTCCGTTCTGCCTATGTAAGTGGCCCGGCACACACGAGAATTCATAGATGATGTAAGATTTGGCGTTGAGCGGTAGCGGTGTTTTCAGAGGTGGTGTTGGGATTCGGGTGGTGGTGAACAGCTGGACCAATTGGGCCGCCATGAGACAGGTTTTCAACAGTGGCAATGTCATCACCCTTGTATGGCAAACGGAGGTAGACATTTAGTTTGGGAGCTGTTGAACACATCGCGGCAGCCGGCTTTTGTTTGCTGAATTTCTCAACAAATGCCGATGGATAGCCATTTTCTTTCAGCGTGGTTCTCAACAATGACAACTCTTTGGCCAATGTTTCTCTTGAACAGATTCTTCTTGCGCGATAGAACAAAGTTCTCACCAGACCCCGCTTGTACTGGATCGGCACAAAACTGTGAAAGTTCAGGTACTGTCCAGTCCAAGTGTGTTTCCGGCAGACGGTGTGGATGTGTGTATTTGTATGGTCGTTGATTTTGTTGTTTAACTTCACAATGTCCATTGAACTTTGCTATATAAACCCATAGACTGCAGTATGTACCTGATGAGATGCAGCGAAATGTGCTCGAGAGATACATTGTGCAAAAACTGTTTCTGACTTCTCTGTTCAAATTTGTTACGGGAAAAAGTTGCCTTACTTCACCTGGTGGTAAAGTGAGCTGTTTTTCCGCCACAATGAAACCTTCGTTTATGGTTCGAATCCCGTCTACTTCATCTGCCCACCTGCGTTTGTCAAGACTCTCCCTCAGCATTTACTCTTACGCCTACTGACCGAGAATTCAAGCCACGCATATGCACTTGACTTACATCAGTCGTTACGGCTTGGTACGGCCTTAAAGCTATGCAAACTATATTCGTACACCTGGAAACAACGAGCCAGATGTGTGAATTTCATTTTGCTAGTGATGTACACATCCTCGTCCTATCCGCCATGATCATTATTTGCGTACTGACTTATTTCAGACCGCGTTTTTTACAGTCTCGGATGCGTGGTTGTCAATCATGTATCTTCATTACCGCTCGGCTCTCGTGTGTAGATTTCATAGATGTTTGTGTGCATCGGCCAAGTTAGCAGTATTCACGGACACTTCATGTAATGTTTTCTGTTATAGTCGCAATACTTAGACTAAACTCTATTAATGTCTTCTTGTCTTCGTTATCTCAGTTAGAACTCGCTTTTGTATCTGGTTCATAAACATAACATACCTGGTCCTGAATTCGTATTTCAAATGCATCGTTGGGAGCCTCATGTTATATGTGTACCCTAGAGTAACCCTAGGGTTCCTACACCTGTCTCATCCAGCCTGAGACCCAATTCACCACCGCACTACTGTAATTCTTGTCCCGGCTCGCACGAACGCGCACTCACGCCTGTTTGCTGCCACTGCCATTCTCGCCTCCTTTACCATCTTTTGCCGTGTCCACTCGCCTGTCCTTCCGGTCACATGTCTGTCCTACAATAACAGTAAAGGGAGGAGCAATACTATTAATTTCGCCTTGATTTGTGCGCGCAGTCGCTCGCGAGCGCGCGCGCGCGCCATTAATTTGAACCACCTTGAATGACCGTGTAATCGATAAGTGTTGCCAAAATTTAGGTTGTACATCCAACGGCTGTGGGAGACTCGCTTTGCTCGCGCCGCCGCTGGGTTTGTGTGTGTGTGTGTGCATGCGTTGGCTTGCTGTACCAAAATGAATCAAATTAACCATCTCTACTACCAAAATCTCGTGCTACGATCATGCGCAAACGAGACAGTCACGATGGTCTCCTCATCGATATTATGTGCTGTTCATGAGAACGAGAGAGTTTGACAGCCTGAGACTCATTCACCTAATCTGTGGGCACATTTTGGTCCACATAGTTGATGTAGCTTTTTATGTTCGTTCCCAAATTTCTGTATCAGCTGATGTCCAGTGGCACTCCGCATATGATCTGACTGCTATCAGATTTCGCAAAAATGTGTAGACGGTAACGTTTGTGGTAACCAGATCTGGTATACACTTATCACGTAAACAACTTGAAATCGCAAACGTGTCGCAATAGGAGGGAAAATGCATTGTGTAGGGTCAACATCTTCAACTAAAGGTGTCCTTCAGACCTCGACCAGGAAGCCGAAAGCGCCCTACTGAAGCAAGCTTCATTGTGGGTTCTTTTATCTCCCGAACCTAAGTCATACGTTGGCCACCAGGCTACCGCTCCCACCCAAACCCACCACCCGCAAACGAGGCACTATGTGACAGGCAATGAGTTGGTATTTGTAATATGTGACCAAGCCAACACAACCTATGAGAAGAGATCAGTATGCTCCGGGATCGACAGTGTCTATCCATTTCGAAGACACGTTGATGACCTTCGTCATTTGTGACACGATGTTTCCACTACATGCCGCTCACGTTTCTAAGACACTGATGATCGAAACCGGACACTGCACCGACATCGTGTTAACTGAACTTTCTCGAGTTTATGGTTATGGCTTCGTTCACTACCAGGCACACAAACGTCCAGAGTGCAGTTAGGTCTTTCAAATGTCCTACGTCCCTTATGTCCCAATACTACTCAATATCTCCCCTTTCTCTGCTCCCATCCGACCATATAACTGTATCGTCGAAAAACCCTCACAACTCCTTACAGAATCTTCCCACCGCGAATGGTTCCTACATTTCAACCGACGACTATAGGAATCCCGTTTCAAACGGTTTCGGAGATATCCCTTTCTTACGAAGGGTTGCTATTCAACCCTACCGCCACACCTAGTTTCAAGTAGTCTACAAGTGCGAAAACATCATGGGATGTGAATATTTCGTGGAACGAATTGGGTTATCTCTAATCGTTCATCAGTTGAACACGAATTATATGGTGGTTTTAATTTCACTTGAGCGGACAGCTGTGTGCTATCCTGCTTGTAAACAGTCTCTTCTTTGCAGGCCCGACACCCCCGTCGTAATACGCTCGCTTTGTCTTATTGTCAATTGAGGAACTTGGCAAACTACTGTCTCATTTAACCTGCCCTATATAGGCCAACATTAATATTCTGCAGAACGATAAACGATTCTCCCTTCCTTTAGGTCCATACCGAACTCAACTGTGAGCAATTATTCAGCTGCCCCTTACATGGGACAAAATACACCGCATACCAGACCAGATTATTACGACAACATTAACGGACATAATGACATTGGAAAAAACGGCCACGAGCAATATTGAGCCTAGCAGTCAGAGCCTGCCAGCTTGATTCACGGCGGTACTGAGAAACGCATCCAAAACTTTAATTTTTGTCGTCTCACGCAGTTGATAGGGTCATTATTCCGATTCTAGTACCACACTGCTGACGGCGACAACTCAATTCATCTTGAACATTTCAAATAGATAAAAGTGGACTTTTTGGTTGGCAATGTACAACTATTTTTGTGCTTGTATATGATGCTATCTCATTGGTCCATTGTTAGGGAAAAGTGTGGCATTGGCTCGTTGCGAGTTGTTAAAAAACTCCACTATGTGCTCCTGTTTTATTAAATACTATACCTTTGAAGACGTAGGTTTGATTGTCTTCAATGCAAACCATTCAGTCACTGTGCTCGCTAACATGTTCCGCGAGAGTACGATGAAATGATCAAATGAACTACGGGTAATATTCCGTATTATGAGGTGACTTGAATGCCCTTACAAGATTGTACCAGTTGATCACAGCATTACCGCTCTGGTCTGTGGATTACTAATGATCGGACAATTTTCTGAGTAGGTGTTCTTGCGGCAGGCTCTTTTCACTCGAACCATCGATAATAGGATCGAGAAAGTCCAACTGACAGATTAGAAACATCACTTGGTGTCAGAAGGCTCGTGTCATCATTGATTTGTTGTTACGATCCTGCGGTCAACTCCGAAACTGATCAAGAGATAACGTCAAGAAGTGGAAAAAAATTAAATAATGTGAACGGTGATGTTCTGAATCTAGCTAGGAAAAAACGTGACCTCGGAGAGAGTTGTGTATTAACACCCAAACCCGACGGTAAATGAGGTTCTTCGCAATCAATCATTTTCGGCTCGGCTTGTCGTTGGTTTTAACGTTGACCCACGAAATCCAACAGTAATAAATAAGTATCAAACAAGAAAAGGAACAAGAACAAAATCAGCTGAGTCCCATGAAAAAGAAGAGTCAACAAGTTTGCGGGTATAGGCTCATCATTGATTGCCACACAGTGCCATGTCGGAGAGAGCTTTCAATCGGAGGTGTGCATGATCGCGAACTCCCCAATCAGTTAGATGGCACCTACGAGCCTTGTTCAACGGAACGATCAAGGCTTTCGCAGCTGTCTTGCGGTATCTAACAACCAGAAGCAGCCACACTGAACGGTGCGGCAGACGCCCCATCAATATACGGAGTACATGACCCAACCAGCGAAAACTGTGCATTATCAATATCTCGGTTGTCGGTCGCGAACTTGCACATTTCCAAACATACATCGATGGACTGTCGCGTTGCTCACAAAATC
>LOND01003295.1:34160-48729 GCA_014220965.1 Paragonimus kellicotti | reverse complement strand
AAACATCTAAACAAATGTCCGTAAAGGCGTATTTCGACAGTGAAAACAACGTTTTTCTCATTTACACTGGCAGGCTTGAACCGACGTATTCCGTCCGATAATATACGAGAGACTGTTCTTTGTGATTCAATCCAACCAGCTTTGTTTTGTTCTGGAATCCATTGAAATCACCGAGAGAGCCTGGAAACGAGATTAATCTTGCGTGTCGACGGAGAGTGAGAGAGAAGCACTTGGATCAACAGTTATCCACACGTGGATCTAAGTGAATAATGATGCTAAATCAGCGGCTTCGTGCCTCACGGTCGTAACCCACATCAACCATAAGACTTGAGACAGTAGTCAATGGGGAAAACTATTGACCTGCTGTTAGGAGAGCGCAGACATCAAAAGTGTCAATGATTACCAGTCGACCTGGATCTACTAAGTAAGCATGATCTGAAAACACAAAAAAGGTTGGTGAGTTGAGTGGTGATGGATAGTGGGAAATAAAGTAATTGAATAGCGTAGTGGTCAAAAGAACGAAAACCTCTAATATATCTCGGTTGTTTGCGCCGTTAAAAAGAATTACCTTGAAGAGTCTCGGACTCAAAAGTCCGGCCAACGCAATGAAAAGAAAGTCTCACTAACCTGACCCTGAGGAAACTGACTAGCGCGAAAACGCATTGAATAAGACACTGAGTCCCGCCCTTGGTTATCGCTGAGTGAGTGAGTGTATTCAAAGTGTATTCAAAGAAACAACACATAAATCAAAAGCAGGTTGTGAATACGTCAACGTAATTTAGGCCCCTTGACAGATTGCACGACTGATCCAAGAAAGTTGGACAATAAATCCTGACGATCCCCGAAGCAGTGAAAATAAGCATTGACACAGCATGAGTGAAAAGAAAGAACTGACAAATTAGCAAACTACGTATAGACTGTAGGAAGGTGAAAATGTTCCCGTACATCTGAATGACTAGGACGATAAAGACAACAAAGACGTTGGCAGTTTCGGAAGATCAGCCATAAAATTGCAAGTGTTAACAAGTTGGGAAAGGAAAGCAGAAGAAAAACCTAGTCACCTCCAACCAAGCATATTATCTTATGAGCACATTTCGGCACGCATCAAACGAACTATACACGACAGAGGGGATTAAGTGTTGTGTTGCATAGAGTCCATCCGATGCTTCTCAACCATGAACACCAATCGACCGTATAACAATTTATTACAAGGGGCGTCATTCGGTTCGCAGTAACCATCTGTACGTGCCCGTTTCCTTCTTGTATTTGCTCAAAGGTCATGCGCTCGCAAATGCTAGGTAGTTAACAGGCATTTGAACGCGTATCGAGTAGCACTGACGAACGAGTTGTCTAAATCGAATCAGGTGGGAAAATGTAACGAACACTAGAAACAGATCGCAGCATCTACGAAAGTTTGCCGTGAGGAAATACGTTCCGAGGGAGCTGCGTGGTTGCTATCATGTCTTCGAGTCCTCCAAACAGGCGTTTATCGATGTTGCTGGTTCTGCATATGATGACGATCGAGAAATGAGAGAAGAAGACTCGACCCGATTTCTGATTTTATTCGCCTTCCGCTTGGTGTTACTGGGACCATATTTGAAGAAGATTGTTCGGTAATCACTAGCCAGCCGAGCTGAACGGACAGCTGAACGAAATCTTTCGAGGAGCAGGTCAGCTCGCGTGGCTTGGATCTTGCATGTTCAGGGCCGGAACAATCAATCATCTCGCTGTTGATAGTCTTCTATCGAAAGCTGACATGGCTCTGAACTGCAAGCTTTCGAGTCGTTGCGGGGGTCAGTGCGCAGATCTCTCCCTAGCCATTTCATAAATAGCTAGAAGTTACAACCTCTGATTACCACAACTTTTTTGGCAGGTTGGAAAACTGAAGGGGTAGCCCGTGATTAGTGCCTATCGATAGTTAATATCATTTTCACAAAGGTGGTCTGAAGTCAGTGATAACCATGAAGCCTTTAATCTTTTAACCATTTCGGTCAGGTTGCTAGTTTAATATTGTGTCGGATAACAGAACCCACGGAGAGCCATATAGGTGAACCACAGATCAGATTCCAATCCGGTCGGTAACACACTGACCCTATCTTTACGATGTAACGTAATCATTTTTACGAGTTCGCATATTTCACGAAACCTGAGATACATGTGGAATGTATTGAACACGATCTACTCAACAGTGTTAGGCATATCTTCCTCTTCTGCTGTTTTTCGGAAATTATCACCATTCGACTGTACGCTTGTTTGTAGCCCTAACCTTAAGGTATTGGTGACCATTGTCCGGCTTTCTAGAAGGGATATGGTTAGGCCGGCGAATAGCTGGACCAGTACCAAACAAAGCAATATAACGAGCGCACGGAAGTTTTCCATTGCCAACCATCGGGTTGCACAAAGCAGATAAAAAAACAGTCCGATGACTAATGTTGATGACTGTTGAGACAGTGGGTATAAACCTATACTACCCTACTGTGTGCGTGCTAAGATGATTTGTTCAAGCAATGCGACGGCTGGCAACCTCATTGCACCCGTGTTTGTTAGTGTCAACACTGAACTGATCAAACACGTTATTGTGCATTACTCTATGTGAGGGAGAGATTCGTCGTTGCCAAATTTTTAATATCCAGTTGCAACTAATTACTGTCGATTCAGGGTATCTGCCTGCTAGATAAGTGATCCGAAATGTCTACCTGAGCTTATTTGCTAACTTGATGTTTATTTGGTTTGCAGTTACTCAAGTTATCTCAGCTTCTAGTTTTTGTATACGGTAAACATGCTGTTACTTCGTACCCTCTGGTCCGACACTTATATTATGTGCAGAAAGGTTAAAATTATTTTAAGGAGTCACCTCACCAATAGGGATTTTTTCACACGTTATGATGTTTGAGCTGATTGGACGGATTACTGTTTCATCTGTTGATTTTTCTTTTCGAAGTGAAGTTGGTGTGAGATTTTGACTCTTGTTAAGATCAGTGTAGCTCTGTATCTTCGTGCTTTTGTCTACTTCCGTACCCGAGATTACTCAGAAGTTTCATTGCCTCACTCAGTTATGCACTTGCCTTGTCAAAGTTATTGCATGTGTTTCGGTAACCTGACGCCACTTGGTTAATTGAAAGCATATCATACTCACGTAGTAACCGGCTTGGCACAAATATTGCATCATGCAAAAGCTGACGTATGTTCCATAATTGTTGTCTGAGTTTATTAAGGTTGTTCATCTCCCTTATTTCTTCGGATAGAGGCATCGGTCAATGGCTATCTATCATGAACAGCTCGGAATATCAACTCATCAATCCAGGTACGAGCATCATCAGTGATAAAGAGTTGGCCCAGCACAATACCGCAGAAAACATGTGGATGGCACTGCCACAAGAGGGAAAACGTAAGTTTTAGGGTCCAACGCAAAATGCAATAGAGTTCCATCTATCTTTGCACGCATTTTACCAATGAACCAATGGCTTCTTGTAATTCGCTGAGGTCAGGTCGATACCGATCCACACGCCAACCTTTTAAGTGAAACCAGTAATTCCAGGCTCCGTCTTTGCTCGTCATCGTGATGCTATTTTTCTACTCCACATGTAACTTCGAAAGTAACGGTTAATAATCAGAAATACGTAATATGGGCATTCAACTTCCCTAAAGGAGCGCCCTTGATTGTATTGGAATTGAGTTGAATTTGTAAAGTTAGGTGGTCGAACTTGGTAGTGTGTCACTTATCCTAATGTTACAGGTTATTTTTACTACTTTGACCAATCACACGTGGATATCATCACTACCACAACAAATATGTAGAAGAAAAATGCCATGGAAGGTTGTAGGAAGAAATTTTGATAGCCAAGCAATTAATGAGTGAAAAACGAACTTTGGAAACAATTTTACAACACCAGCACCATTTATTACCATTTTTTTTCGTGACCGACAACGTTGTCAACCAAGCAAGCGCCCTAATTGTTTCCTTCCTGCTCACAGCAACGTCACTCTCTCTGCGAACCAGCTGTTTTCGGTAATTCTCAATCAGGCTTTAACAACTACATAAGGTAAGTGCGAGATTTATATACTCCGCACAAACCCTTACCTCAACCGTGTCCCAACATCCAGGTCATTCACAAATCCACAGAACGAGTACCGGATCCAAGTCTACTGTGGGTGGATGAGCAGTCGTTCCGCTGACATGTTGCTCCTCCCATCGAGCCTGCCTTACATACGCCTCGTCATCGCCAGACACTCGCCGTTCCACTCCCACGTGTCCGAGCTGGCTTATACCATCGCTTCGCTCGCGCGCTTTCCAAGTGGCCCTGTCGCGCAACTGACTCGGCCAGAGCGACGGCTCGGAGGGTCTTTCGTACCAAACTTATCTCCTCCTTCGCGCACACCCTACGCGCAGAGGTTCGTGGCAGTCTGAATAGCCAATAGTTTCGGCCGTTGATCAACAGTCCGACCAGCCCTCGACCCAGCCCGTCTGGAGCCCGGACCTGCCACCCGAACCTTGTAGATTACTCGGAACGCTTCATCCGGATTTATTTGATGGCCAGTGTCAAGTAAGTGGGAGCCAATCGCACTGGAAATAGGCTTTCTCGAACCGCTCGCGAAGCCCCATTTCGGTAGGTGTTCACGATACTCCTTGTGCGTCTCCAACGCCTCACCCGCGCTTGCAACAACAACAGCCGCTCGAGCACGATCACCGGCATGCACGAAAGCCCACGAAGAGACACTCTGGGCAAACTATCCTTAAAGCTCGTGGCCCACCCCACTCACCGCGCAGGGTGTCCGCCAACGCATCTGCTCTCCTCTTTAGTCCGGAACCAGGTCGCCCGAAACGTCCTACTGATGCAAGCGTTAACCTTGATGATTTCATGTCTTCACCGAGATACTGTAACGATCATTAGGTAGCCGCCTCCACTCCATCTGCTGGCACTAATAGAGCACGACTTGGCAGGCGCTGGTTTATCATGCGTGGGGTGTACGCGATCCAACAAAGACCATGAAGTGATATTGGCACCCTGGATAGTCAGCACAGTCTGTTGTTTTCGAAATCTTCGGCCGAATTCGTCGCCCCGTCACTTTATTCTAGTGTTTCGATGACACTGGGTGTTCGAAAACATACACACTGAACATACTTCATACGAGTTGCCCGGGTTTCGCAGCCTTATTGAAAATTTGTGATCTGATTTCTGTGTACACTCGGCCCCCACAGAAAAGCAGAGAACATACTGGTGCCAAGGGCGGTGTAATTTGACAAACGCCGTCCGAGGCGTAACTGTATGATTTGAGGTATTTAAACACCACCTAATTTGGCACAAGTACCTAATGAAAAGAACGCGACTGCTTGCTATTGAGAGCGAATGTTGTTGCGCGCTCCTGTCGATGTCATTACGGCACATTTCATCTCCCACGTGAATAGGTGAATTGGCAAGGTGAAACTTCTGAGCTGTCATGGTTGCCTCGAGCTGTTTACAGAGGATTACAGTTTCGGACAGCATCGTCGGCGTATTCTGAGTCTTAATGTCTAGTGTCTGAGAATACTTCAATATGTGTACAGCCCATCGGAGCTCTGTAAACCCTCGTCTGATGTGATGTTAAATAATAAGGAGGGAACACAACCATTTCTTATCCTAAATGAGGCACTGACGTTCGTCTTCAACCATCGAAATGTTATGGTCATCAGCACCGATAATTCATCATTATCATCGACTGCAATACACCTATGGTTGATACGAATCACAAACAGTTTGGGGATTTTAATTTTCCCGCCGTAAACTAGTTGGCTTCCCACTGTTTTCTACCGTTTTTTTGATGGATGGTTGTAGGAATTCGCAAAACACGATTTTAAGAGAGTAATTGAATTTATCATTGTCTAACTAGTTCTGCCTGCTGTACCGGCGGAGCTGATAGCTACATTTGTTGCAATTGCTTTTCGGACGATTGTGTTTTGCAGCTAATCTTTTACTCCCTGCAATTTTCTGAATGTTGTAGAGGTAGCTAATAACTTTAGGTATATGTTTCCTACTTCTCAGGCTCATGTGTATGAGTTTTCGAATGAGTAGGTGACGCTCAATGCGATCAGCTTATCAGCACAGACCTCACAGTTCTTTCTCCGAACTTCGAAGCAACGCGTTCTCCTTTCGTTTTGTCATACTTCGCCTGCCATGGGGGGGGGGGGGGGGCATGCCTTCGTATCAGTTCGCTCTTGGCTTTTCACAGCCGATTAGATGCTTAGGATTGAAGTTCGCTGTTTATCTTGTCTTTTAATTACAAAACGTGCACTGTCCAGGAAGTTTCCGCAGAGGGTGGACGATCCTTAGAACGATGTCGTGCATTTGTACTTCAGAGTAGGGTTAAGTCACACTATCCATTTGGCTGTCTCGTATCGCCAAGCTGTCACGCTTCTGTGCCTCGAGTGAACTGACAACCTTTCTATGATAAATGCTTTAATTTCCATACTGACAAGTGACACCTCTTGGTTGTTAGTTGTCTTTTCCTCAAAATTTTAATTGAATCGTACGCGATGCACTCACGAGCTAATCTTGGTGTACTTTCATTGGACATAAATCATTTTTGTGCTCGGAGTTTTTATAGGGGACTTATAATACCCCGCCGTTTAGACGTAACAAACGGCATAACTGAAGATAGAATCCACCCATTCACCTGGATTTTAAAGACAAGATGGACTTGAGCCCAGATTCGCGTCATCCCTAATGTACGTGTCCACCCTGTATTTTAACTCGAGTTGTTTCTTTCATGTGATGCTGTTCGCTTTTTTACAGTCGTGTCTTTGATGTCACCAAGTTCGCTGAGTACCATCCCGGAGGATTCGATGTTCTGCTGCAAAACTCGGGGACAGATGCTTCGGAGGCTTATCGTTTAGTAAGTGTTTCTTCTGAACTTGTTCAGTGGATGCATGAACGTGCTTGTTATGAAGCTGTCTGTTTAATCAAAACACCGTCTGCGTCTATCTTCCTAACATACCCAGCGTATTTGTTTCACTTAAGTTTAGATGCGAATTGATAGAAATTGGGCGCCATTTACGGTCGCAGTTTTCGCCTTCGGATGCTTTTTTCAGTCAGCCCCTTCCGAACAGAAGCACTTAACCTAAGATTCACTGTTGAACCCTTCAACAACACATATCACTGCCATGATTGGTATTTTATTAAAGAGTCGTATTGACCACTGCCTTATTGTCATGATATTAAACACGACTGGGTTTTCCTATTCAGCTGGTCTGTCACGTTCGCTTTTGAATGATGCTCGAGCTGCCTAATTGTTTAGAGGATAGATGCAGTTTTTGCCTATCTGCGCTAACCTACAGCGCAGCTGTTGAGACTCTTAATATAAAATGACAATTTATTAGATTTACTGGGCGTTGTATAAAAAATTTGTGATGATTTTATGTGGCGATGCTAGACTAGACTCCGTTTTTATACTTTCTCAGACGACCTTCTTGTTTCTTGATGGTCATGCATTATATGTGCTGCGTTCGTCACATTTTTGTCTCAGGCCCACTCGTACGTAAACGTCAATATGATAGGCAAACTGCGCAAAGGGTTTTTACGCCGAAGTCAGCTCGGTCGATCAGGTCTACCAAATCGTGAGTGAGATTGGTTTCATTCCACTATGTTGTCGATGATACTAATTGCAGTTTTCGATCATAAATCTTTAACTCAATGGGAACTTGCAAGCTTAGGGCGTCAAACACCGTGTTCGATCTCCTTTTCATGTTCGATGCTCGGCTCGCTGGATAGGTGGCCATTTGCTTTCTCTGTTTCCTTTTCACTTTTCAGAACTGTTGCCCTCCATGACACATGCACGTCTTCAAACAAAAGAGGGTAAGAAACCAAAGTGAGCTGATAGGTCGGTGATCTATTGCGTTTCCACCCTATATTGATTACTTCGTTCATTTTATTTACTGTGAATATTACTAAAGAGACGATATTTTGAGTGCAGAATGACATGCATGTTTCTGGCTGTCAGTGGAAACGTTTACGAAGGATGTACGTTGCTTACCTAGTATTCGTTCAAGTACCAATTTGTTGACTATAGAGTTGAGCTGGAGGTACTGTTAATCGAAAAGTCGTTGAATAAAGCAAGGTGCTTTTTGTTTTGTTCGCACGTGCCCACGCCGTTCGTGCACACCCGTGTTTGTGAACCCGAATTCCAGTTCACCATACAGCGAGGTTTCCATTGAAACGTCGTGTGCACTTCTGCCTATTTCTGTAAGTTTAGTTGACTGTCCTTGATTTTGCCAGCTATTTCTCATCCGTTAGTCCGATTTCATTCGGTGATGACTCGTTCGGTCTCTCGTGCTGCCCGTGAGCATATCCCACTGCTGAAATAATCGCGTCTCCTATTTGGTCACCCATTACGCGATATCCTATTACGTGTGGGTTCGCCTCCTATCCGGGAATTTTGCGGGCTAAGTACAAGCTAAACACTACGTTTGTATGCGTCCATGTCGGCGCTCAATGATAGGTGATTCGTTGATGAGTAGTAGGGGATTTTTCATTTTCATATAAATTGAACATCACCCACAATTGATCGCAGCTGTCGCATTCCCATAGACTTCCAGTCGGCCCCTTTCGAAAAGAAAAGGGACCGACTGGAAAGTCTATAGGAATACGACGACCACGATCAATTTCGGTTGATGTTCAACTTTATTACTAATTTTGAGAGTGAAAGCTGTAGCGCTTAGTCTTTGGGTCGTAAATCTCCACCAACCAACCCCAAGTCAGTTTTACAGTAACAGCTTGTTGACATTTCCTAATTCGTCTCCTCCCGTCCATATTTGTCATTCGAGGACTTTATAAATTTTGCGCAATAACAACTATATTACATTGAAACTAAGTCATTCGCATACATATGACGTTCGCTAACATATGTAGTATCGGTAGCAGATCTTCGTTCATTTGGAAGTACAAACTAGTTTGATTGGTTATCACAGTGTGGTGGAGCGGATCATCTGAATATTAATTAGGAAAAACTCAGTGGGAAAGAGATCTGAAAAGGTGAGTCGACGGCTGATGCAGTCTAAAGGCCGTTGAAATACAAGCGTTTCTTTTGCCTACAGGTTCACTAGAACTGAACGCCAATGAAGCGCACGCGGGGCTGTTTAAGTCAAAGTGTCAATCAACTCGCACTGTTACTTAGTTCGAAAAACCTGTAAGTCACTTTGGTAACGACCTAGAACGACGTGCCTATCGCCTTTACCAAACTGCTGGTTAAAAGCGAACTGGAAATGGTGGATGCACGGGCTGCAAGGTGTTACTGTGTTTTGCATATGTACACAAAACGTCCCCTTCATGTACTATTAAGGAAATGAAAATTAAGTATGGGGATACCAAATCAACGAAGTTGTCGCCAAGATTCAAGTCAGGCTGGCATAGTCAACCCATCGCGCGCAAACAATAACGCACTTTACGCGTGGTTTTATTCTACGACTCTCACGCAATCCGTGTTCAGCGTTCAGGACATGTCTGGCTGTTGGCGCACTTTTACTTTTGTGCAGTGGCAATGGTAACCAGGCTAAATCAATTTTGGTTACCAACTGATATGTGACTTACGGGAAGCAGATGAAATTGGATAGAGTACTAAACTTTGGATGAGAAACCCGAAGGTCTTTGGATAGCATGTTCAAAGAAATATGCCATTAACTCCTGGAAGGTGATTGACTCGAAATAATCAAGTAGCGGAGAAATCCGGCACCTTTGTACTGGCGAAAGTGAATGTCTGTTTCAGGCCGTTGTAGTCATTGTCTCCTCTCACGCGGCCATCACGTGACAAGCCGTCTAGTCTAAGTGACGCTCACTGTCCCAACCTGCACATGCGCGTCCACACATTTGCCGACCCGAAAGCTCTCTTCCACATCCGAGCGAACGCAGCACACAGCCAATTGGAACGCTCCAACTGAATGTAATTCAGTGCGGTCGATACGCGGGCACGCATGACGCGGTTGGACCCGGATCGGAATAGAGAACAACAACTGAACAGGACAGGACACGGTCCAGACGAGCGCCACTGCATTAAGCTTGTACACCAATCCCAACAATAAAGATCCAAACCATTGACTTAACCTTTTCATTGACTATCATGAGATATCGTTATTTGTTAGTGGATACTCAAGCTATCACGGTTGAGTTCCACTACAAATTGGTGCCGCGACCCGTTTTGGATCAATTCTCCGTCTCACATTTGCGCCGCAAATTCACTTTGGGATCTATTCGCTTAACATTTCTCCAGCGCTCATTGTTTGTCATTATTCGTTATCCGTCCATCACTGAACATGGATCAGAATGTCATTGATGACAGCAACGTTGAGGACCTATTCGTGTCACCACTGTCAGTCAAACTTCCCATTTTCTGGCAATCGGACCCAGCTCTGTGGTTTCTGCAAATTGAATCTATTTTCGCAAACATCGTATAACCAAACAGACCACTATGTTCTGATTATGTGATTGCTGAACTCTAACCGGAAACTATGCACGAAGTCATTATTATTGCCAACGTCGATATAGTTCTGAAACGGAAGCTATTAAATCGAATATCTGCCCGAACAAAAACGATTTCAACAGCAATTGCTCAACGATATGCAGCTCGGTGATCGTCGTCCCTCCCAACTACTGCGTCATATGCGAACTTTGCTGAGTGACAAACCCACAGACGAATGTTTACTGAAACAGTTGTTTGTTCAACGTCTACCAAGTCCCGTGCAAGTAGCACTTTCGCTTGCTCCCGATCCGAGTTTGGACAGCCTAACTTCATCATGCCAACTAACAACGCCACTGGATTTACGCACTTGGCATCCGTTTCCACTGACACAACACCGTTTATGTCCTTGATCCGTGAACAGCAACGGAATATTCAACAGATCCAGCTTCAACTGAGCCAGTTGACAGCGCAATTGTCCCAATCACACTCACAACCGACTGCTCACCTTCGTTCACGCAGTCGATCGTTGAACAAATCTCCATCTAAAACTCATACGACAGATGGAATATGTTATCATCGTAAATTTGGCGCTAGTGCAAGACGTTGTACCACACCAGTTTCAGAGAGGCATTTGCCAACTTAACGCTTCAAAGCGCGCATTGCGGCTTTTCACAGAACCCAGCCTACTGTCCAACATCGTCTACGCCGCTTGAAAGTTGTCAAACAAAAAAAGCATTACTATCAGTACTGTCAAAATCATTCGGCTTTTTACCAAATAGAAGGTATATATCAACATACTGAGTTCCTTGCGCGACAGTTCATTTTGTATGCAACGAAGCTAATGAAATCGGCCAGCCTCGACGTATGCTATTCTTAGCACTGAATTCATTAACTAACTTCCTTCATTCCCCAACCTGAGCGTGGGAATAGAATACTTGTGGTGTGTTCATATATTTGCTCGACACAGTTGCCTTCGGCTGGCTCAACGTACACATCAACGCATTGAGTGGCATACATTTGCCAGAAAATCTTCATTTGTTGTCTGAAGGGTTCGCACGATGCCGTTCTAAAATTTAACGGCCGGTGAAAATCTTCAGTATATACAGAACTTGTGGCTAATAACAACTGGTGGCGTTACTGGAGTTACAAGTTCGATCGGATTCTTGTATGTCTGCCGAGGAAATCCAAGAAAATGTGCCCGAGACAGTACTATTCATCTTTAGGCACATTTACAAAACGTCAGAGATTCTGAGTTGTTAAGTTTTTGTGTAACAGTTCGATGTTTGCTATCACAATGATGGGTGGGAGAAAGCCAACATATGATACGTGTGTGTAACGATGCTTGAGCAAGTAGGTATCCGTAAATCTGACGAGTCCGTTCAACATAAAAGCCTTGGCTGATTTGACTGTTTAGGTGGGTGAGTTGGACCCTAACGTATGCAGATAATACCGTATTTAAGTGACCGTTTAAAAAGTGCTGATTGTGAGCATAAACTTCACCCCATCCCCACGTAAAATCAAGGGAAACATAGCTGGGCAGAAATTGACCGTGGAGAGTACGCCGCAAACTGAAGTGCGATAAACGTCCTCAGTTGGAAGGGTGTGTTGAGTTTCTTAACGGTGTGGAGCCAGCCCCACATCCAATTTACGTCCAAGCCGTACTTCGTGTTACGTTTTGTTCTTGTTTTTTGCCAGTTCGGTTTTTCGGAGCACTGCAACAGATGGGTTGTTCCGCGCACTTAAAACATTTAGATGATCACTGCAATCATGGCGTCCCGCCGTTTTCCCCTTGCCAGGTTCGCTGTTTCGCACATCCTGCAGAATTTCCCATCAACTTTGCTAAACGGTAAAGCGTCAGACGAGTACATGTGTGACGTTACAGAAGGTAACATAAAACGTTGAAGAAAGAGAAGGTTCGATGAAGCAGTGGAGTTTGAGGGGTGTCGGTCTACAGGTTATGCGATGACAAGAGGCTGCTCATGACAAAGCTAGCTAGGTACCCGAGATGGACCGCGTAACTGCGTAGATTTTAAGCTTGGTTTGCATAACCAACCTCAAACACTTCCATACTTAACTTGTGCTTAGGGTGACTATTTTCCTTTTCTACATCACAGTCGGTAATCCCTTCCAGTCCCTATCTTCGTCGTATTTGGCTCACTCTTAACGGAGGCCACACATTCGTTAGGGTTTATCTAAAGTGTTTTACATATACGCCAGTCGCCAACGATCCTCTTAGAGAGGAGCTGGAAATGCGATAAACACGGATTGTTTGACCGGCTTGTGAAACTGAGCTGAAGCACCTGTGCAGAAGTTTGGCTCGCGTGGCGTTACGTACTGTGTGTGCACATTATGTGCAAACCGCATGCAAATGGTTGAAATGGCTGAGCTGAAGTCTTACAACGTTAAACGAGAAGTCAAATCTTTTGTCCACTTTTATTAAATAGGTCCTAAGCATCAATCAGACATGGCACATAACACTTAACATTAGTCTGTTGTAAATCCCCTCAAAAATACTTTGGGTCGACCACGAAATAGAAGTGCGCTTACTCCCTGCAATTTTCTGAATGTTGTAGAGGTAGCTAATAACTTTAGGTATATGTTTCCTACTTCTCAGGCTCATGTGTATGAGTTTTCGAATGAGTAGGTGACGCTCAATGCGATCAGCTTATCAGCACAGACCTCACAGTTCTTTCTCCGAACTTCGAAGCAACGCGTTCTCCTTTTGTTTTGTCATACTCCCCTGCCACGGCATGCCTTCGTATCAGTTCGCTCTTGGCTTTTCACAGCCGATTAGATGCTTAGGATTGAAGTTCGCTGTTTATCTTGTCTTTTAATTACAAAACGTGCACTGTCCAGGAAGTTTCCGCAGAGGGTGGACGATCTCCTTAGAACGATGTCGTGCATTTGTACTTCAGAGTAGGGTTAAGTCACACTATCCATTTGGCTGTCTCGTATCGCCAAGCTGTCACGCTTCTGTGCCTCGAGTGAACTGACAACCTTTCTATGATAAATGCTTTAATTTCCATACTGACAAGTGACACCTCTTGGTTGTTAGTTGTCTTTTCCTCAAAATTTTAATTGAATCGTACGCGATGCACTCACGAGCTAATCTTGGTGTACTTTCATTGGACATAAATCATTTTTGTGCTCGGAGTTTTTATAGGGGACTTATAATACCCCGCCGTTTAGACGTAACAAACGGCATAACTGAAGATAGAATCCACCCATTCACCTGGATTTTAAAGACAAGATGGACTTGAGCCCAGATTCGCGTCATCCCTAATGTACGTGTCCACCCTGTATTTTAACTCGAGTTGTTTCTTTCATGTGATGCTGTTCGCTTTTTTACAGTCTGTGTCTTTGATGTCACCAAGTTCGCTGAGTACCATCCCGGAGGATTCGATGTTCTGCTGCAAAACTCGGGGACAGATGCTTCGGAGGCTTATCGTTTAGTAAGTGTTTCTTCTGAACTTGTTCAGTGGATGCATGAACGTGCTTGTTATGAAGGCTGTCTGCTTAATCAAACAGCGTCTGCGTCTATCTTCCTAACATACCAAGCGTATTTGTTTCACTTAAGTTTAGATGCGAATTGATAGAAATTGGGCGCCATTTACGGTCGGTCGCAGTTTTCGCCTTCGGATGCTTTTTTCAGTCAGCCCCTTCCGAACAGAAGCACTTAACCTAAGATTCACTGTTGAACCCTTCAACAACACATATCACTGCCATGATTGGTATTTTATTAAAGAGTCGTATTGACCACTGCCTTATTGTCATGATATTAAACACGACTGGGTTTTCCTATTCAGCTGGTCTGTCACGTTCGCTTTTGAATGATGCTCGAGCTGCCTAATTGTTTAGAGGATAGATGCAGTTTTTGCCTATCTGCGCTAGCCTACAGCGCAGCTGTTGAGACTCTTCTAATTAAAATGACAATTTATTAGATTTACTGGGCGTTGTATAAAAAATTTGTGATGATTTTATGTGGCGATGCTAGACTAGACTCCGTTTTTATACTTTCTCAGACGACCTTCTTGTTTCTTGATGGTCATGCATTATATGTGCTGCGTTCGTCACATTTTTTGTCTCAGGCCCACTCGTACGTAAACGTCAATATGATAGGCAAACTGCGCAAAGGGTTTTTACG
>LOND01003295.1:10004-30358 GCA_014220965.1 Paragonimus kellicotti | reverse complement strand
TTGCACTATTGAATTTAAGAGTGTACGGTTACGTGTTTCCTGAGCAGGTTCTGAGTTCGGTTGGCAGAGCACTTGCCGCATAAGACTGTCGTTCCTGTCGCTCGTTCAAGCTCCGCCGGAGCCCAGATTTTTCACAACTGGATTTCTTGACAAATCCTGTTTCAGTTTTGTATGCTCATAGGTCGTTTGTGTTTCACTGCCGCACCCACATTCCCGTTATCGCTTTTCGGATGTGATAGCTTTTGGTTTCCTATTCCAGCCATGTATTCGAGCACATTCCACTTGGTGAACATGTACAACATTAGCCAGCCAGTAGAAATGGGACGGCTTGTGCTCAATGCTTGTCTAAGATCTCGAATTAAAGTATGAAAAACTGAAAATCACCAGTGAACCAAGCGATGATGTTGGAGGCCTCATTTATCAGCCATGTGTTAAACTATTAATATGTTCTTTAGGGTTTTTGTCTAACCCCCAGGTTCACGCCGAATGGAGCTGATGTTTGTAAACACGATCTGGTCGGTTGCACATTAGGACTTCTTCTGAATTATATTCCCACTCGCGAAATCCACATCTCTATGGCAAACATCCTTGATTTTGTTGTGCACACAACACAATTTTACGCAAAAATTGAATGATATTGTGAGGGGAAATCAACTTGAACTTTGACTTCAGAGACTCAAAAAAGAATTGAATATATATGACAGGCATTTACCAGATAAGGCAGTCGAAACAAGACGAATCAGATACGACGAGTATATAATGACATTCGTGACGTTAAAATAATCAGTTTGTGATGGCGTCAACAAGCAAACGGGAATATACATTTCTAGTAGAGATAAAACATACAGACATCCGATCGCATAGCTGCAATCTGATTGACCAAGTGGAATAATACCGAACCATTTAGCTGACGTTGAATCTGCCACAACCGAACTATTTTGGATTTACTTAAAACATCTGATGTTCGATTCTCCTCTTAGATCTGGATATTCTCAGATATGAACTGAATCGAATGGCGTTTCGTGATCCGCTTCGCTCACCTCGTTAAGCGATGCACCCATTGACACATCGAGTATACCAAATCAGCTTTGCCAGTTTCACATGCATTAAAAGGGGAAAACCACTTTGCTCTTTTGTGTACAGCGGCAGGGAGCGCCCGGCTCATCGTAACTCAACAGGAATAGAGCGGTATTTATAACCCTCAACGGCTGATATGAGATCCTTGAGCACGCTCGGCTAGAACTAACTGCATCCAAAACTGATAATAGGATGGCAAATATCATCATCATCAATATTCTACGATTAGAATAAAACGGTGATGGACGATTATTTTCGATAATCCTTCATCAGGTCTATACAATTATGTATGTTCAACAAAATTCAATCAATATTAAGAAAACTACCATTGGTCCGTATAATGGAGTACAAAATTCCAAACAAACGGGTTAAGCCACTCAATCGACAAGTTACTGGTGTTTGTGGTATAGACATCTGCTCACATTTAGGTCACAAGTCGAGGTTGACGTTAGCGCTGTGACCTTTGGCCACGGCAACTGCAGGGTTTGTACGAACTTCTTTTGAGAACAAAGAACCGGATTGCGTAATCGAATAGCAATCGATTCCGCGGTGGCTAGCATTCGTTGTCTGACCAGCTTGGGGTGGTTGGCCGGAATTTTGTAAACTATGCGAAAGGCCTGCTTTGGGTCAACGCGATGGTCCGTATCAGCAAGATGGGGCGAACCATTGAGCTCTTAATGGTTTTGGTCAAACCGGCACTGTGCCAGGCAGAATGGTATTTTTTCTATTCGTTTGGACAAGCGCGTAGTCGTCCGACAAGCATATTCCGCAGAAGGAGGAACACACGATCATAAATTGATCAACGACAGGCACTTTATCTCCAGCCTCAAAGTAATCAGGGGCGAAGTAATGAACCAGCTGTACGATTAAATATACTTTTTCAAAAATTCATGTCTTGGAGATGTACACTTCATTTCATTCGCGACAGATGAATATCGCGTTGGCTGTTGCTTGAACGGGTACTGACCTCTGTCTCTTCTTTGTTGTTACCAAAGCTGATCTCTTATAAGCACATCCGTCCTCGTATTCACTCCCCATGTGCCGCCACTTGAATCACCTCGGCGCATCCATCGAATGACACGCGAAAGAATGGGGGTAAAAATGTCAAGAAGGAATAACGCATTCAAAGTGTAATTTATTCATACCTCGTTTGTCTAGATGGATACAACCCTCGTCGGACTGACGGCTTGTTGTATGGTCTTAAGGCCTGGGAGTAGTGATTATAGTATTTCAAGATGCCCAAACCCACGCGGCATGACGGGTTTTGTCTTTGGTTAGACTCATCTAGTAAAGATGGTCCGAACGATAGTTGGAACAGCAGCCCTTCGCGTTATGAACCGCTGTTGTACGCTTGACCACCGGTCGCGTGAGCATTGCCCGTGATGTGTGAGCTTATTATACTTCCTTAATATGAATGGGCACGGTTCGTCTCACATTGCCAGTCTGCGACCACAAATTCTCCGAGTTGTGGTTGTATTTTATAATCCAGTGTATTCGTTAGTCTGCCGTATTACCGGGACAACACAAAAGCCATAGACGGCATGTAAAAAAAACCCATTAGGTTGCAGACTTGATTGCGCTAAAATCAAATACCGACCATAAAGCTGTACATTCTTAATCTGTTTCGCGTGTAACTTGTTTTCTTTTTGTGCCGTTGCGGGCCAGCGTTTATGGCTAGATGGGATAAGATGCCTCAAGTTGAAGTAACTATACCCAATTTCTTAGCGAATGGCTTATCGTAGTCAGTTACTTAAATCGATGGGCCAGCTACTTCGCACTTGTTAGACGTTAACCATCGCATGCATGCGAAGTGGTCGTTCAGTGCAGCAAAGCTTATCGTTGTTCAGATTCGTGAATACAGTCGATTTCTAATCACCAGTTGCAATTGTGGCCCTAACACCTACTCGCCGTACCTTTAACATTACCATGATTTCAACAGACACGTCTGTTCTTATTTTACAGTCTGTGTTTTGCCTTGCGTTTATGCCACGTTCTCCAAAGGGGAAAAGTGATAATGGGATCCGTTCCCGGACAAAGTACTCGGCTTTACGTCTTTTGTGGCTGGGTAGCGAGGACTGAAAATGGGTTTGCAATGACCACAACTACTACCTGTGCCGGGTTGCTTTGATTTCGAGGCAGTTCAGTGATAACAACGTTCATCAGTCAATCAGGCGATCGCAGGTTCTACCCCGATTACCACGGTCGATCTTGTCAGTCTTTGAACTGAGGCTCATACGGTGCCTGGTAGGTAATACCGCGCGCGATAAAATCCGGAGACTTTAGACATTGGATCGCATGGTAGCATGTTCGGTGGTGTAGAACGAGAAAATCTTATTTATTACCGGTTTACTTATTGTGCTGTGGCGGGCTTATAAAACAATGCAGACCTGTGTTTAGTCATCATGAAGCACCTTCTCCCTCTGATCTTAAACTGAAACTTCGCTCCCCTTATTTTTTGTCATCGTGTAGGCCATTGGCTTTCTCGTCCATACACACCAATCTGTGACACTCCATTCTTCACCAGCCACCCTTCACACTCTGCAACTGAATTGTGCTTGTTGGTAAAAGTTTATCCCGGTGGCCAATTGTCCCCACGCATCGATCGACTACAATGTGGTGAGTTAGTGCTGTCTCTTATACACATCTAGATGTGGCAAGCATTTCGCTCGAGCGGCGGAGAAAGCTTGTCACGCTCTTAAAAATGCCTTCTAATTTTTAGGCGATCTCGTTCAGATCAGTCTTCCGGCTGGCCAGCTTCCCGTCAACTTCCTCACGCATATGGAACAGTCGCCATACTTGATCATTCCACAACCGTTTGCTTATTCGGCTGTATTCATGCTAGCTGCCGGTAGTGGCATCACTCCAATGTTACGTGTCATTGATGCGATTCTGTCATATGATATTCTGCGACATCCAATGCAGAAATCCCAGCTGTCTACGGTGCATCTTATTTGGTTCGAACGCACTGAAGACGATTCCGTACTGGTCCAGGAACTGAACGGACTGCGCGCTCGGTTCCCCAGTCGGTAAGTATTCTGTTCGTTTGCAGTAAAACCTATTTGTGTTGCTTTAGATTCGCGCTGCTCCGCGTACTTTCAGAATCTAACTCGGAAAGCCTACACGGTATGTTTACAAAAGGCGTGATTTCGGAGGCGATTTGTCGTCAGGGCTTGTTGAATTTGAACCTCAGCGATCAGGATCCCTACATTTTGGACACACGCGCACTCTGGTTAGTGTGCGGTCCTTCGGGATTCCACGAAGCTGTAGTCAAGTGAGTCATTCTGTTTGGAAAACAAACTTGAATGCTAACAGTGTGATCGATGCAATATAACATGCTCTTTCCCCCTCCACCCTCTCACCTTTAAGCGAGCTGTTATATTTACGGAGGATCACCATTTCCTCTGCAAACTGTCGCTTGGTAGTATATTAACTCAAAGTTTTGTAGTCAGGTGATTAGCAATGTGGTGATTCCCCTTGAGAATGAACGCATTCAGTATAGGGGATGGAACGAAGAATTGCTTTGTTGATTCTGCGCAGTCAACGGGAATTTGGACTTCCGCATGTTTTGCGAGGAATGTGGTGGCTCAGGGACTCGAACGCCCAATCGTCAGACGGGACGCTAACACATTGTTCATCACACCATCCTCGTATTTCAGGAGACGTAAACGTATCTAGTGTCAAACTTGTTCCTCAGAGAAGCCCTTTTTGTTGATAGAATGAACTCAGATTTGTTTGCTTTTACGCCTCAATTTCATTACTTGCGCTAGTGTTTTGTAAGGTGCCAGTTGTTAACCGTCAAGTTCCATGCACGGATTCCGCCTGACTGTAACTTATATATGCCTGTTGCCCATTAAATTCATATACAAAACTGGTTTGATCTGAGTAAGCCCTCAATATTATCTTCTTTCCCGCCCGAATCAACAGGAGTACAGCCACACTGAAAGATTGTATGTAACAGCGGACCGGAACGAATGATATACAGTTCATTTAGGCATCAACGAAGTTTCACCATTTGAACATCGTTTGTAATCATGCGTTGTGTTCGCACAAAACCGTTTGCCAAGAAAGTTACTCATCACAGAGTGATTAAGGACACACCACACCACCCATACGTAATCGTATGCGCTATTGACTGTCCAGGTATCGATCGCCAGTCTTACAGGATTTTTTCGTCGTCGCCACTTCGTTTAGAATCCATGGGCACACTATTCACTTATGTACACAGCGTCAGCAACTTTCAGTCGGTGCACCTGTAGTGTAGTTCAAGCTAGGTAGGTCGCGGTTGGTTTCAACGATATGCTCCAGAAACAAAAAATCCCGTTGACGAACTCACCCTTCACTAATTCACAAACAACTTCTGCCAATAGGACTCGGGCGGTGTAGGATGTTGCCGGTCCTCAATGCTATGTTTGTCTCCAGTTTCTCCAATCATTCATGCCATTGCGATTCACTCAGTCTGAACCACGCACCACCGCTTGGTGCGTCGATTTTAGACACATGATAGAGAGTGGGCGGAGGTGATAACACTTAGACACTTGCCGTTTACTTGCATAAACCGTCACTTGTTCTTAACCGCTGCGGTGCGCTTCCTGTCCCTCGGACGCCGAGGGGTCATTAATTTCCGATTCTTGCCATACTACTTACTAGTAATGACAAACAGTGTATACCTGCAGGCGATTCGTAAGTTAGAAATGACACGTATTATCTCGACTGTGCGTACACTCAATGTTGGTTGGCTCATCAGCTAGTGAGTATTAAAGTAGTTTATTTAACATTCTCCAGTTAAAGTTGTCGAGCATCGGTGCTGTGAAGAAACGAGCGGGAAATGAAAGCTGTAGAAAAAAGTTTGCCTGAAGAACAGAGAGTCATATAGGAAAACCAACCCCTGCTGCATCCTCCGGATGCTCCCGCAGATATGTTGCACCGCAGCATTGGGTGTCATCCTCAGATTACATTGAGTCGAGAAGAAAATCTTACGCGGGGCTCAGTGGTAACTGATTAACATTTGTTTCACTCAGTCGACCATCCACATAGTTGGTTAGAAACACTACCCGACACGGCGTACATCATAGTCAGTCATGCCTGAATCGGCAAAGTTATTGACTCTTTCTTTTCCTGAGTTGCCACTGTTTTCTTTCTCTTACGTTTGTACTTATTGATTGCTGTACTACATTGCGACCGGTTGGCAGGACTAACGACAGCGCGGGTACGTCTCAAATCTGAAAATGACGATGATGGGAAGACTAGTGGGTAGCCAACAACCGCAGATCTAGTACGGATTTATTGGTTCTCAAATCATATGCCTGTCTGTCACTAGCGCATACGGAAATGCAGGCTATTCATTTATATACGCTACTCACCTAGTATTTTGCGGTTGATTTACCGAACCACGTTGAACTGTCTAATATTTGTGCTTAACGTCACTTTTCACCCCTACCAATCTTTGTTTTTGTACAGAATCGCTCAACAGTGGGCCGTTCCTGAACACTGCATCATACAGTTCAAAGGATGAATTTAGATTTTCAGAAACCCACTATATCGACAGCAGGGAACTAACTGACTTGATCCCAGTCGTCGCGGAACCGTCTCATTTCAAGTCAGCTTCCGGACGGCCCCTATCAGATGGTTCATAAATCAATATTGTTAATCATTTGGCTATTTTGAACAGTTTCGGTGGGCGCGTCGATATTTCGGTTGGTCATGCCATTTATATGGGAGGAGTCGTGGATACTAATATGCGAATGAGGTTTTGTTGTTTGAAATAATTCGCATCAACCAAGGTACAGCAACCAAAGTATTGTTTTGCAATGTGAAACAAGTCTTAGAAGCCGTCATTCCGACGTCCGCGTGGCGGGAGGTACATGATGCCCATTTGCGTTGTAATAATGTGGGATGAGGGCTAGTTCCGTAGGTTATTGCTAAAGCGCATAACCCTATTGAGCCTCTACTGCTCTATGGGAGGACAAAATAGAATTGATTATGTAGACGGGTGGGGCCTAGGAAATTGCAGTGCTTGTTATGTGTTATGTTTATGAAAGCAAGTCAGTTGTACGTTACCTTTTTTAAATGGCACCTGGATGACTGTTTTTCGGCTATCAGTCCATGATGATGCATGATATCAAATGATTGGATCATCAATTAGTTGAGCAGTGGCGGCAACTTGCATACGCACATGATATCACCACCACTGAGGTCTTGCTCAACGCTGCTACCTAGAGACACGTGGCAGTATGCCCCTGTAATCCAAACTTTGTCAGTCTATGTGTAGTGTATGTTTTTAATTGAGTCTCACACTAAACGGCTTTTAGGCCGTGAAAGGTATTCAGTATCTTCTACTTTCATTGCAAAAAATGGCACCATCACCGTCGACTAAACAGGAGTTAAGTGTTGCACCATTTGGCGTCACGATCGACCATTTCAAGATGTCTACTCATCTTGCAAATCAGTCAGAAATTTTCACGGACATTTATATCTGTTACACATTTGTAGGCTAGGTCGGCGTCACCTGGTTCGATAGCTTACTGAGCTCTTCCATTGAACCCTGGACCTGTGAATTTGGAATCCGGTACCGATTTTTGGCATCTCGAAGGAGAGCAGTCCTGAGTTGTTAAGTTACGAGGATTAGCACACGCCGCCATGGGAAAAATAACCACTAGCAGTATGTGTCATGGTTCAGTGTATCCTGAAACCGCCGTACTACAGTAAACCATAACTACACCGTGGTAGGAGCAATGCTCATCAAGGCGCACTGAATGTCCACGTTTGATCGCCTTGGACAACGACCATGAATACTCGATGCAGTTTATAGACTGTTAGTCAAGAATGTCGGAGAAAATAAAACTACACTTCTCATTAAGCTACCTCTTGGGGGCAACAACACGGCGATGTGGAAAACTCTGTAAATTGTCTCTCCATTGAAGCGGACTTAAGTGTCTCTACTTAGACATGGGTAACCTTCGCCTTCAAGATTATGAACTCACTGGCGCCAAGTTGCTGAGCCTGTGATGGTTAGTTTATGAACCAATTTTCTGCTAATTCCACAAAGCATTCAGCCTTATCTGTTGAGTGTCGCTCGGATAGCAGTGAACAACATTCGTGTTTTCTATCTACACTGTTTTACGCAACCTGAAACAAACTCACTGTTATTGGTTATTTGGTACTGACGAGTCAATGTGGACATCTACTAACGCTCGTCTTTCAACCGTTTAATCCAAACCGCTCAAAAAACATGACAGTTTCAAGCGTCAAAGTTCGGCGGAGAATGCCGTTATAGACTATGTTATATTAGCTGTACAAAAATTGAGGTTCGAAGATAAATTGAGGGGTACCCAAAGTATTTATGTCACGCACTGGAGGAAGTAACCGGGTTAGCGTCGAATAGGTCCGGTTGTGAAGCGATTTTATCCGCATTCAGACGGAACTCGTCGGATTTCTGTTTGTCTACAGGAACACCGTCACCAATGGCATACATACGGGCGACATTGCGACAGGAAAGCTCATGACCCAGTTTGCATCCTTCAGACCAGGCAGCGAGCGCTTTTGCCCGAAGTGCGTCCGGGGAATCCGTAACTTTGGTTTTACTATGCGCACTTTCCAGCTTGGTTGCCAGCGTTATTGAAGCACCGCCCAAGTGGAAACAGCTCTCCGCCAGTCCAAGTTTACAACCACGCTCGAACAGGGGCAGAGCAGCCGTCAGTGTTGGTGAGTGACTGACGATCCCTTCAGCGATTAACCGTCCCGCGGCCTGAAATTGTATAAACTTGTGGGTAGTATAGTATTTTGCGTTCATTAAACAACTATTCCGTCAAAGCAACAATAGACAGTAGACATGAGTTGTAGTCCCATTAGATACTGCCTGCGGGACGCATACAATTCCGTATTGTTGGCCGAATAATCTGACACCTAAGTGAGATTGAGGAAATAGTCTTTGCTTTGGCTAAAAATGCACGCAACTCCCGATTCCCCCTGAAAGATAACCTCATGTTTTAAACTGGTATGGCTCAGTGGGACAAGTCATTTTCAAAACAAAGGACGGCTACTTGTGACTGTGTAGTCGTGTAGATACCACAGCCAAAATTTTTTACTCGGAGTTGCAGTAGTGCGACAAAAGACGTCCAGGGTGCACGTTTTCACTTAAACAGATGCTGGTGACCTTGCTATTTTCCGACATGGAAGTCATATCTATTTAGGCGCTCGAAACGATATCTGGGACCAGCAAATCCACTTCGATCACTGAGATACACATGCAAGGTGGAACTACTCGAGCACCTAATATGATCGACCATCTTCGCCAGGGACGATATTTCCTTAGATTACGTCTTGTTGCAAACGGGAGAAAATATCCTCCCTAACAACGAACCGACTGATGTGAAGCACGAGGACCATGATTCATCCAAACGATACATACAACTTAATTAACGCTCATCGTTTGTCACCAAAAAATGTATAATGGTTACCGAGGAATCTATCACGCGGTGATCGCATGGAAAAAAAAGTAGCCACTTTGTGAGGATGTGACAAGTGTACGTACAATGTTGAACCAGCATTGTTTTCATGTTAGCTCATTTGAAGATGGCTAATCGCAAGAGTGACGCGATGGGTGGTCAGCAAGAAACTTCAGGTATGCTACCAAAATCGAGGAGAAAAATGTGCTAAGTAGGCTGCGTGGCGCTTAGGCTTACTGTGCTGCAGTTGGTTTAATGAACACACAATATGCAGGTTGTGTGCGTATTACTTTCACATGTTGTTTTAAGAACATTTACGGGATATCTCAACAGTAGACAGTGGTGTAGTCACCAATTATAAGCACCCTAACTGTCTCAGTTGTGGTGCACGTCATGTTAGGTTAAGGAGTACGCGATCACATCACCCATTTAAAACCTATGTCGCGATTACTGACGCTCCTGTATGATGTCAAGTCGTTCGAACGACTCTGTCCAGTAGTGCACATTAATGAACGCCGCAACCAGCGGCAGGCTGGCTCAGAACTGCCAACGTATGAACAGATACGAAGTAGATTTGATCATCCCTATAATACCAAGCGAGAGAATAAAATGAACACAGAAGGTCGTATGTCATGTCCGTTCGAATTAGCGCAACTTGAATCTGCAAACCGACTAACGAATACTGATCAACAGAATATAGACAACCAATAAGTGTATTGGTCGTAGTGAGTGAACCTATCGTAGATCTGCTTTGGAAAACCTCTGGGCAAACTGATACACATTTCCAGCGACCCGTTTCTTATAATTTTATTCTGTTTCTTCATTAACATAGCGTTAAATTGATCTACACCATGGATATTTTATATTATGTGGTGGTTTGCTTCGTTGTTTGATCAGCATATCAGGTTTCCATTATTCAGCAGTTTACCAATCATCGTTCCTGATATTGAGCCCTAATGAGCCAATTGAAATCACGCACATCTCATGAGTGAACGTCAAAAGTGAACTATCGGAAAGAAATTTTACCGCGATTTGTACTAAATATAGAAGTTGCGAATTTTGGACAATCAAACATACTGCATCATAATTCGGAATTTTTTTTTTCGAAGATTCGCATTACAGGCTATATAATCATTGAACCATGAGACAGCCCAATGATAGGGACGCCGGGGGCTTGAGCAACCTGAAATAGCCTGGTCATCGTACAATTCAGTGTGCCACAACATAGCAAATACGTCTTGACGTAAAAACTGAAGGCGTAGTTTTACAAAGAAAGAACTGTATGACAGGCTCCACAACAACAGGCAAAAGGCTGTATGTCCGCTTTTGATGAATGTCGTTTGTGAAATCTTCACACACGATTAGATCACATTTGGTTACACTCGTCTGTGATAAGACAGAATTAGAAACAAACAGTCACGGTGAAAAGATTCTGACGAAAAATGAAACATATAACGACGACGATTGCAATAGGAGTGAATTTAGTTGATATTCTGTCAGGTTTCGAAACCGAAAACTTGACTTCTTACAGATCACTTGAGCAAATAGCCGTGTGCGCATGAGGCGTTTAGTTTGAACATGCGGTTCTACTCCAAAACTCGACGTCTGAATCATAAAGGTCGCGGTAATAAGATCCGTAGTTTAAACTTAAAGATATGAAACATGACTTCTGAAGAGCAGTACACCAAATATTTGCTATATTTGACTTCCATTTCAGCAGGTTAATCAGGAGGAGGTCAGAAAGTTGTTTAAACAGGTGAACTTACCCAAACATATTTAAGTCATTGAATCGTGCATTAAGAACGCCAAAGTGAAGTTCGCCACAAAGTTTGTTGATTAGAGGTGAGGAGTAATCGTTAATTGACATACCTAAAGGAAATGATGGTAGTCCCTAACAGAGTATAGATGCGTCTCGTGAGATAAGGCCTTCGTGGCGGATGGAGAAACCATAGGAGACGGCTAGTGATCTGACGAAGAACGAATCGAGGCAGCAATAGATACTTCGTAGACATCGTTTCATCTCTACACAGTGTTTTATCGCGGTTGTACACAGTATATAGGTACTTCGATGTTACCTGTGTGAACACAAACTCCAAGGGTTCCGGTATATCGGTCCCCCTTTCCTTTTATCTCCACGAGAAATTTATTTTATGAATTAACTTTCTGTATGTAGATTTTGTTACGTGGTGGGATAGCAGCAACGCGTCGGTGCGCATTGCCATTAACCAGAGATACATCTAGTAAAAGAAACCAACTTTTAAAAACTCACTTGACAGCACTTGCTATGTTGAGCTGACTTACACCCGAACTCGAAGGCCTGATAGGCCTCCAATGGATCTCGGGCGACTTCAGTCTTTCCGAACAGTTTGAACACTCCGTATTTCAAACAGCTGTCTCCATATTTCATCTCGAAGCAGTTAGGCTTTAAAACCTCTGCACATCGCTTTGGTGAGTGTTTGTAAGTCTCGTACCACTGCGCAAGGGAATGACAACCTACATACAAGCAGCCGCTTGGTTAAATACAAAACAGGTTCACTTTGCGCATTTTTCTCTTTGCGACACCCGAATTCGAAACGTAAACCAAGGTCGCGCATGTAGTCCTCCACCTCTGCCTCATTCTTGAATTCCAATATTCCCGAATCGTACGCCATTCTTGAGAATCTGAAAAGTTGACGACAGTGTAAGCGGTTAACTGTCATGAACAAGTGAGAAATGTGTGCGCAAACAAGACGGCAGTCAAAGAACAGTGAAACGCGCCTTTCAATAAGACAGCTACTCGCCAGTTAAATTGCAACAGGACATTGAAAAACTACAACGAAATGTTGACACTATTTTAAGAAGCAACGCAAACACGGTAAACCACGATCGTAGCTGAGTGAAAAGATCGCACCGGGCAAACAACCGCATCAAAGTCCATACTGGTGGTATAGAATACGTTGTGATCCTCAGTCATATGCGGTCTACCAGCGTAACCGTAGACCTCTTAATTCGGGTAGTAAAAGAATATTGAGGACTTATTCAGATCAAACTGGTTTTGTGCATCGCTATTTATAAGTAACAGGCATACAACCTGTGAACGGAACTTGCCCGTTAGCAGTTGGCACCTCACGAAGCACTAGAACAACGGTTTTTCGACCCAACATCGACATTTCGTATCCATGTTAACTTGTGAAATCAAAATCTCTCCTTGATTCCGCCCAGGATTAGCAGATGTACTCAATGCAACGGTGGGTACATCAATTCAGAAAGTCACAGATACAACATCATCATCATCATATCAGCCATGAGCCTGACCAAAAGGTACTGTGGCTCGGGCTGCCGCTCACCTCAACAGTGACGTGGAATATCCTAGAAGAAAACGTTACTAAGAAGGTTGAAAATTAATAGAAGTCTAAGCAAAAGAACTAGAAATGGTATGAATGCAGGTACGCGCTGCTCTAGCCGGACGCCGGGGTTCTCGCATTGCTGCGACACGCTGCTCATCGTGATAGCGTCTGTAACACAGTGTTGAATGATCGACTGAGAACCCATCCAGGCTAGGCGAACAGGCCTACCCACTTTACTCCAGTGGAGGCACGTCAGGGTTGCTCATATTTTCGTGACACACGCTTGTCCGTGACGCAGCCACGTGGTTTCACCCAGCTGTTGGTGGTCTCAGTATATAATGCCCGGTATGGTAAACGCTCAGCTGGCATGCGGAGCACGTGACCTAACCATCGCATCTCAAGACGCGACGGTGGTTATTGACCAGGAGGCTCTGGTTTTCAGGTTTTTGTCAAACAACGAAAACCAACATTTCTTCAAATCACCATATCTGGTTACTATGGCAGCCAACTGATGATGAGATTCAACTGTGATTGCACCACATATACGGTGAGCTACAGCATAAACGAGAAAAACCAATAACCAGCGTTTATCGAGACTATGCCTGCTAAAATTAAATGAAAATTTGACAAAGACGATGGCAGAACATCTGTTAATGATCAGTTAATAATCGTAAAACGCAGATTCGGCTCCATAGTTCGGTGTACATCCAACACCAGTCACATAATCAAACCATGCACACGGGCTGACATCAAACTGGTGAAGGGCGTAAGATCACAGCTAACATTCTAGATCCGGGTTTGAAAATCAAAGCGTCCGTGAAAAAGAGAGTGCAAACGAACAAGGTTAGTGAGACTTAGTTATTGACAGAGGTGGACATTCGAATGTAATACACAATCAGGTTTTACATATACAACATAGAACAATGTTTTTTTCATCGGGTCAGATGGCAATTCAATACGGCGAACAAGAGTCAAGAAAAAAAGATCAATAAAAGCACGAAGAACGTAGGAAAAGCAATACAAGCTGGTTTCACAATAAACATAATTTTGGAATTTTCCGTTTTTTTTATGTGGACATTTCGAACCTTACACATTTTCTTTGGGAAGAAACGGGTGGGTGAAGTAGACTCCTAACCGATTCAGGATTACAAAGCGCTAAGCACCGCTTACGTCACGTCGTACAACTAAGCACGCTACGCGCAAAGCGTTCGCTCATGAAGTGACGCCATTCTATTAACCTCGATGCGTCTACTACAAGAGGGTTGTTGTTCCTAGGTAGCTAGCGGACTCGGGTTCGATGTTGTGTCCGGCGGAACTACAGGAGTGTGGTTCGGTCGAGGTTATTTGGTTTCTGTGGTAGTATTCCCTTGCGATGGGGTTAAGAAGTGACTTCGGTGTAGTGGGTTTATGTTATTGGTTTGGTGTCACTCTCTTTCAGTACAAGAGACAGAACGGCGTCACGTGGAAACCATCTTATGCAACTCAATTACGGATGCAAATCCATCGTATCGCCACTAACTTTCGATGATGCCATTTCATTAAAGACCGTTCGTCCATTTAGGAGTAACCACTTCGATTCAGATCATGCCGTTATTCATGGATCGCGTTGTTTTGTTTTTAACATCGTCCCACTAAAGGTCATCTGTTCAGCAACGAAAAAGCCTGCAGCTGGAAGACTGAGCGACGCGGTATACGAAGTGGGACAGCTCAAACAAGTTGTGTGGTGATCCGCGCAAATGAGTCGCTTGCCGCTCGCAAGTGGTTTATTCACACGAACCTCGTAGTCCGGCGCAGTCCAGGGTTGCTAAAACATGGGGACCGTCTCGACGGGATTCGTCTCGTAACTAGCCCATTATCGCACGCTACGCGTGCTAGGTTTCGCACTCAATGGGGTGCCCTGACTTTAGCGAGTAGCCGTTGCCATTTCGTTTAGGGTGGTTAGTTCCCGACCCATGTGACGTTACACGCTATGCCCGATATGTTCAGTTTTCTGTCTGGTTCGTCCTTTTCTGGGCGTTAAGGCTTCCGTCCTGTTAGTTCCCTGAATGTCCGCTTGTAAAGTAGTAATACTACTCACGAAAACGAGACTGCTCTGCTATAAAAGCCAACAGTACTGAATGGATAAACTGCCCCCGTCACAACGAAGTGGATGTTTACCCTAAGCTGTTTTAGTATTCCGTGACAAAAAAAGTGCTGAATAGCTCACTGTAACACCAGTTTAGCTTTACTCGGCGCGAAGTTCGAGCCTAATAGCGGCGACAAAGGGCCGAACTAATTTAACCTGACTACCAAGTAAAATAACGAGGCCACTATTGACACTGAATACGCACAGAACCTTTGAACAGTCTGTGTTATGGATGCGTGAGACTTTATTTCCTAGCGAGCAGGTCAGAATAAGATTAGATCAGGCTGTTTTCTATCAGGGTTTCGTTTCACTGATTCGTGTATTCACAGGCCGTCGGCAAGACGAGACTACATGCGAAAAAAATGGCTCAGGAGTTCTCAGCTTGTCAGGGCGACTTGACGGGGTGGGCTGGAACACAACTACTGATGCGAGAAACAGTTCAATGTAGGCCTGGGCCCTATTCATTACTGTGTGTGGATGAATGAAGACTGCTGGTGATTAGTTGACAGTCCTTAGAAGATCTTCATCGGGAACCCTAGAACTGAAACGCAATGAAGCCCCAGGCCTGGATTCCCTTTATCGGCATTTTTAAAGATGGCGGTGAGAAGTTGCTGTCTGAACTAACTACATTGCTCTGTTCCACACAGGAGATTGAAAAAGTGCCTCGTTACTAGTGTCTATCGACAGTCACTTCTATTTTCAATAAAGGTACCAGGACACTATTTAACAACCACAGAGGCATTAGTCTTGCCTCTATCAAACCCGAACTGCCCGAGTACCTCATATTGCGGAGGAATCTAAACACAAACATGATAAGTAAGGAAGGATTGGTTTCTCAGTCTTAGGTGCCGGTCTGTAATCGATTGATTCATCCATCGACCTCAAGATAGAACGCTAGAGGCATCAAGTACTCATTGTTCCTTAGCCAACGTCCCAGACCTAAAGGCTGCTTTTGGCTTGGTTGACTGATGTATTTTCTGGGGCTGTTTCTATATCAGAAGAACCCCGGTGAACACTGTTAATTTGTTGAAGCCGTTATTTGCCCGTTCCTGAGTGCAGAGTGGGCATTTCGAACATTCTTCACGTCAAGTGGCGTTCGACAGGGTGTTCGGTCTCTCTCTTCCTTTTCGATTTTGCGATGGGCGACATTTTGGAAGGAGCACTCGGGGGTTCCAGGGATCTCGGGGGAGAGTTTCTGCCAAGTGGTAAGCTGACATATTCAGCATGCGGACGATACAGAATTACTTAGTTCTGTAGAGAGCATGCAAACTATGCTGAATCTGTTAAATAATCTAGCTGGTCTGTGTGTTATGCACTTTGTATCTTCAGTGTTGTGTCGTGGAAATGTTGGGTTTCTATTGGCCCTATTTTGGTTACTTCAGGCAGGCTGCTCGAAGCTGTCGATCACTTTACCTACTTGGGTGGTGTCATCTCGTTGGTTTGTAGTGCTGCTGACGAGATACCCAGAAGGATGGCGAATGCATTACGTGCCTTCGCTAGCCTCCGTCATTTGTAACGTCACAAAGAAGTCCGTTTGTCGAGTAACTGCAGCGTTTACAGCGCGTGTGCACAGTTCTGCCCTATGGGTCTAAGATCTGTTCCATTCGTGCGAAAGATATTTCTAGACATTCGATATTCAATCATCGTTGTCTCTGCCAATTAGCCTGTATCAAATGGACTGACCGTGTGAGCAACGCGACAGTCTGTCAGCACGTAGTTGGGAAATGTGCAAGTTCGCGACCGGTAACCGGGATAGCCAAGACGCACACACTTTGCCCGTCGGGCCACTTACTCCGTGCACTGATAGAACGTCTGCTGCGCCGCGCATCGTTCGACGTGACTGTCAGTCACGTTGATAGTTGAAAGAAAGCACAAGGCGGCCAAACGATGACTTGGCTATTGGCTACGAAGACCTTGACAGTCTCTCAAAGCAAGGTTGGTGGGCACCGCCTACTTGGTTGAGGAGTTCGTGGCCATCCATGCTAGGGGTTAGGAAACTCTACGACAGGACAGCGTCGAGCCTGTATTCGAAAACTTGTCAACCTTCCTTTTGTATGGAACTCAATTGTTTTTGGTTCGTTTGTTTTTCTTTTCTTCGTTATACGTGTGCACTTGTTTACAACTGCGTGGACCACTGTCAGGACGGACGGCAGCTCAAGTCAGTACACACAAGTACGGCTCAAAGGTGAAAATGGTGGTATTCGGTGTCGTTTGAACCTAAGCCAGCCCAGGCCAAAGATGATGCCAACGTCTTCATACCCACACATCGAAAAAAAAGATTGCTCACAGTGTTACTTCGTCCAGCCTCACTCAGTGAGTGTAAACAGGACACTGTATGATAGGCTCTAGACAAGTATACGTAACTTTAATCGAGAAGGCGGAACCAATCTGCCCAAAGGTTGTTTGTCCCGAAAAGATGCTGCCGAATTTTCTTACCGCCGACGTAGTGCTGCCATAGTGATCCGCAGAACGCGTTTGTCAACAAAGACGACTTAACAACATTGCTGACGTGGAACGTCTAGGTTGTTCAACTGCAGAGTAGCACGGCTCTCACAGTCAGATTATCTTGTGCATAATTTAGTCACATCACGTTATCAAATACCAGCCAAGCTTTAGCCACAAGTAAGGTAAATTCCTTGTTAACACCGTTGTCAGCTGTGATACAGCTAGCTTCCAAGGCAAACAAAACTTCCGACCAGAAACAGAGTGTCACCAAAAGGTAATGGCTTGGAATATTGAAATAATCCTGACCTATTCCGCTACCTTGAAGTGGTGGTCAGGCTTGTGTACTGCATCGATCCGGAGGGCTATGCTGACTAGGACTCCGGTCCTTCCAGGTTCAACCCTGTCAGACAGGCCAAAGGGGAGCAGCCAGACGAAAAGCAGTTACACTCATAGGATTGTATGTCGCACTACTGACCGCGTAGGAGTGCTTAGGTAGTGAGGCACGATCCTATGGAGCATACAGCAGAACTATTCCCACAGTTGCGGCACTGATGTCTTCCAAATTAGGAAGGAGGTTAAAAAGGTACCCTCAAACAAAGAGCACTCCGATCGCCCAACGGTTGACCGTGACCGCCGGCGTATTATCCAATACGGTCGAAAAACATCCAGTATAATCCAAAAGCCTGATGTAACTTTGAGTACACTCATTGCGCGCAGCAGGCCCTGCTAAAATTAAATGAAAATTTGACAAAGACGATGGCAGAACATCTGTTAATGATCAGTTAATAATCGTAAAACGCAGATTCGGCTCCATAGTTCGGTGTTCATCCAACACCAGTCACATAATCAAACCATGCACACGGGCTGACATCAAACTGGTGAAGGGCGTAAGATCACAGCAAAATCTTAGATCCGAGTTTGAAAATCAAAGCGTCCGTGAAAAGAGAGTGCAACGAACTAGTGAGACTTAGTTATTGACAGAGGTGGACATTCGAATGTAATACACAATCAGGTTTTACATATACAACATAGAACACTGTGTTTTTTTCATCGGGTCAGATGGCAATTCAATACGGCGAACAAGAGTCAAGAAAAAAGATCAATAAAAGCACGAAGAACGTAGGAAAAGCAATACAAGCTGGTTTCACAATAAACATAATTTTGGAATTTTCCGTTTTTTTATGTGGACATTTTCGAACCTTACATTTTCTTTGGGGAAGAAACGGGTGCGGTAAGAGCTCACTACGATCAGGATTACAAGCGCAACACCGCTTACGTCACGTCCGTACAACAAGCACTACCCAACGTTTCCTCTGAAGTAGGACGCATGCACAACTCGATCGTCTTACTCCAGAGCAGGAGCAGCCGGGTGATGTTTGGTGTCCGGGCGGAACACAATGACAATGACGATTGGCTAGTATAATTATGCACATTTCAGTACAAGAGACAGAACGGCGTCACGTGGAAACCATCTTATGCAACTCAATTACGGATGCAAATCCATCGTATCGCCACTAACTTTCGATGATGCCATTTCATTAAAGACCGTCGTCCATTTAGGAGTAACCACTTCGATTCAGATCATGCCGTTATTCATGACCTGTTTTGTTTTATCGTTCACATAAAGGTCATCTGTTCACAAACAAAGAACTCAGCTGGAAACTGAGCGACGCGGGTATACGAAGTGGACGTCAAACAGTGTTGTGACCGCAAAAGACGCTTGGCCTGCAAAGTTGTTTATTACACGAACTCCCGTACAGGTTATGTTAAAACATGGGACCACGAACACGTACACTCATTTGCACGGCTGACGTGCATTCACACACATTGGGTAGCAGTACGTTGTCATTCGCTGGTGGCACTTCCCCCATAGTGCGTACACACTATTCCGATAGTCACTTCTGGTCCGTCGTCTTCCTGGCGTTGGGGCTTGCCCTTTGTTCCCGAATGTCGCTTGTGAGTAGTATACTACTCACAACGAAACTGCCTGTTATACAGCAACAGTACTGATGGATAAACTGCCCCGGTCACAACAGTGGATTGACCCCAACGAGTATCGGACAAAAATGCTGAAAGCCACTGGAACCTTTTAGTTTAGCAGGACTTACGGACAAAGGCCGACTAATTTAACCTGACTCCAAGTAAAATAAAGGCCACTGTGAACTGAAACGCAAACTTTTGAACAGTCTGTGTATGGATCGTGAGACTTATTTCTACGAGCAGGTCAAAGGGATATAGAAGGCATTTCTATCAGGGTTTTCCGTTTTCACTGATTCGTGTATTCACAGGCCGTCGGCAAGACGAGACTACATGCGAAAAAAATGGCTCAGGAGTTCTCAGCTTGTCAGGGCGACTTGACGGGTGGGCTGAACACTTCGAGGAACAGTTCAAGTAGCCTGGGCCTATTCATCCTGTTGTGGATGATGAAGACTGTGTGATTAGTTGACAGTCCAGAAGATCTTCCATCGGGAACCTAGAACTGAAACGCAATGAAGCCCCAGGCCTGGGATTCCCTTTATCGGCATTTTTAAAGATGGCGGTGAGAAGTTGCTGTCTGAACTAACTACATTGCTCTGTTCCACACAGGAGATTGAAAAAGTGCCTCGTTACTAGTGTCTATCGACAGTCACTTCTATTTTCAATAAAGGTACCAGGACACTATTTAACAACAACAGAGGCATTAGTCTTGCCTCTATCAAACCCGAGCTGCCCGAGTACCTCATATTGCGGAGGAATCTAACACACAAACATGGAAGTAAGGAGGATTGGTTCTCAGTCTAGTCGCGGTTGTATCGATGATATCATCGCCTCAAGATAGACGCTAGAGCATCAGTACTCATTGTTCTTAGCCAACGGTCCCAGACCTAAAGGCTGCTTTTGGCTTGGTTGACTGATGCATTTTCTGGGGCTGTTTCTATATCAGAAGAACCCCGGTGA
>LOND01003294.1:40254-53574 GCA_014220965.1 Paragonimus kellicotti | reverse complement strand
CAAACAACGACAGCAGTCACGTCACTGAGCTCGATTAGCCACCATCTCACCTAACGTCCCAAGCCACCAACTCTGTGGGTCGCGAGGGTCCCAGCCCGGGAGACGAATTCGATCTACAGTGACCGACCCCTTCGTGAACGATTTCATTTATCTTCCCTGAGCCAGATGGAATCTCTTTTATCTTGGTTGAAGGTGCCGAACAGCTATCCCTCTAAGCGTGCTGCTCACCAAACCGCTCGAACAGGGCGCCGTTCCCTCGAGTTGGAAAGTGACCAACCTAACTGCTATTTCCAAGGGCGATCGTCCATAATCTTCCAACCAACTATGGACTAATCGCTGTTCCCACCACTGCATTCAAAGCGCCTGGGCATGTTGCTATTTTCATCTAGTCCGCTCACAACTTCTTTTTTAATATCCAACATGTTTTTCGCATGGGGCGCTCAAGTGTGACAAACATTCTGTTGGTCACTGACCATTGGACGCCGTCAGTCGATCAAAGCATGGGAGTGGATATTGTTTATTACGATTTTGTTAAGACGCTCGGTCGAGTAAACCACACCGTGCTATTCGATAAACCACACATCTTGGGTGTTCATGGTAGTCTGTTTAAATGACGACACTCCTTTCTAGTCAACCACCGTTACCGTGTTCGGGTCAACTTCTGCTTCTCTGGTCCCCATTAGAGCAATAGTGGAGTTCCCCAGGGCTCGATTTACGGACTCCCTCATTTTATTTCATATAAGTGACAACCTCCTCCCTTTCCTCTCCCTTGCTGTTATTCGCGGATAATGTGAAATTTCGAGAAGTGCACGGTAATGCACAGTCGGCACACCTTTAACATCGTAATGATAGTATCCTTGATTCTGTACCTACTGAGAGAGACCTAGGGACATTTGTTTAACTGAACACAGGTGCTAACGCAAAGAAAACCAGCAATGCCGTGGCCCTCCGCAAGCGACTGTTTGACAGGTTTCACTCCACGTTCCTTAAGCTTCTCCGTAACAGCTTTGTTCGACCTCATCTTGAGAATCGCATTACAATCTATCCCCGATCTTCGGAAAGATAAGGCCCCACTTGAGGCTGTTCAACGAAGTATCACAAAGGCCGTCCTAGGAATGCATACGAAGTCCTACGGATAAAGACCTAGTGAAATTAATACCTACTCGCTCGAATTTCGGAGACTTCGGGGGTGATTTGTTGCTTTCTTTTCTAATGCTTAAATCCCCTAACCACCCACTTTGAACCCCATTTAGCATCTCTATGAATATTGTTCTGAAGGATATGCTGTCCAACTATAGCTTCAACACAGTCGATTAGAATGTCGGCATAGCTATCTATCGTTAAGCATCTGTAAAGTTTGGGACTCTGCCTGATAGTACTGTCCTTGTAGATTCTCTGTCTGCTTTTAAAGTTCGTTTAGATTGATCCTTCCGTAGTTCAGATACTGCACCTGTTTTGGATTTCAGGTTCATTGACCCCGATTTTCGTGATTCACTGCCCCCAGATACGGACCACCTAAAAGCACTACTTCCTACTTGTCACCAACCCATTGAGCCCATTGAATATTATTGGTCAAAAACACCAATCTCTAAAACTTTTCGAAACCGGCATAATTCACCCTTAGTTAAATCCTTATTTGGTGCTAGCGCGGTATGATGCGTACCGGAGGACAGGAAATAAATATAATACCGTGAAGCCGGAAAAGCGTCAGCCGCATGGGGGAAGGTTGGCCGTTCACTCGGTATTATAATGCTGTGCTGTAGAGCCGCTGCGAAGGAGGCTCTGGGTGTGTATCCGTCGACACACCAAAACTAAGGCGGAAATTATGGCACTGATGGATCAGCATACAAATGAAGTTGTTGAGGACTTAGACAAAACTCGGCTAATGACTGTTCACTATGTTTCGGTTTATCCACAAGACAGTACGTAAGTTGATTTGCTCAACGTTACTGGACCTTATCTTGCCGAAACACTGTTCTCTGTTGAAGACGTGGAACGTGGGTCGAGGTTTGTCGGTGTCAACAAATCTCACGTCCCGGGCAACATCCATCCTCTGTTGCTACGTGAACTGACGATGGAATTGTCCGTACCCTTGACGGATTTATATTAGCGGTCCCTGAAGGAATGCTAACCGTCAGAGGAGTGGAAGCAAATAGTGATTGCACCCATGTATAAAGGAGAAAAACAGTCGGGAGCTGTCAACTACTGACCAGTAAGCTTAACCCATGTGCTTGGTAAAGTAATGGAGCGACTGATGGCCCAGGAGCATTTGAACTGCCTCATGCTATTCGGTGAGAGGCAGCACGCACTCTGGAAAGGATGATCCTGCTTGACAAGCCTCCTGCTTGCTTGAGAGCGGGACTTGAAGGAAAGACTACAGACGTGTTTCTTGATTTCAACAAGACTTTTGACAAGGTTCCACATGACCATTTGCTCATCAAATTAAAAACACGGTATCAGATTCGCCTACAATAGACTGGATAGCAAACTTCCTTCGTGACACGTCGTTCGCTGTCTAGATCAGCCAAAACTTATCGGATTGACTGCCTGCCTCTAGTGATGTTCCACGAGAATCATCAGTTTTTATTTTCGATTTTCGACAACGACTCACTGGACCAGCTAAAATCGCCTGTCCTTGTCTTCGCTGATGACATGAAGATATGGAGGACCATCTCTTCAGACGAGAACAAAAATATTGCAACGGAACTATGACACAGTATCAAGATAGACAGTTCAACGGAGCCTGCTTCTAAATCCACAGAAATGCTCTTTCATGCAACTGGTGAGATGTCTGGGAGGTCAGGGCATATCCTATCGGCGGGTATTTGTTAACACAGTCGCCAGCTCACTAACCTTTTACATACGGCGCGGCGCACGGATATTGTAGTACTGGCTGGAGACTTGAACGCCCAAGTAGGCAGACTAAGCGCTGACGAGCGTGACTTAGATGGCCCGCACTCTTACGGTACTCGTCGAACAGACAACGTGAACGTTTGTTGCAGCTCTGTGCTGATAACGGTCTGTTTCTGGACAAGTACTAATTTTCGACGTTCTAGGCGTCAATGCGCCACCTGGCGACCTCCATCACGAGTCAATCGTGGACACAGATTGACCACATAGCCGTCAGCTATCGGTGGCGTGGCTGTTTCCAAGGTTGCAAGTCAATCTGGAGCACCTGCGTGGATCCCGTTCCTCTCAGTTCTCGAAAACAGAAGTCTTTCTCGAGATCAAGTTTCTGGAATGTCACAAGGCATCCAGCGCAGATAAACTCCCTTCTGCTCTTTTTGTAGATGGAGGTCCAGTCTTAGTTAAAGAACCGACTGTCCTGCTCCTGGAACTCTGGACCAGTGAAGTTGTTCCAAACGACTGGGGTTTGGCTGACACCTTCCCTATTTTCAAAACGTGCTCACACACTTCGTGTGCAAATCACAGAGGGATTAGCCTGGTTCCACTTACGTCAAAGTTGCTTGTATTTATGGTACTTCGTAGACTAAGTGAAATGCGCAAAGAGCATGTTCTTGATGGACAAACTGGGTTTCGCTCTGGCCGTGACTGCATTGGTCACATCTTCACACTTCACCAGATGCATGAAATCTGCCATTCATATAGAAGATCAACGGTTGTTGTCTTCTTGGACATGAGGGGTCTTTGATTCGGTTGACAGACCTACACTCTGGCACTGTCTATAAAGGAAGGGTGTGCATGAGAAGTGTGTGAACCCCCTGGAATCAGTTTACTGTCAGACATTGGTCAGGGCAAGGCCCTTTGGCAGCGTGTCACCGACTTTTAGCATCTCATACGGAGTGCGACAAGGTTTGTCAGCCTCTTTCCTGGTCATTAGTAGACGAGATACTAGAGTGTGCCCTGACAGATTGGGTATAATCCATTATGCCCCCACTTCATTCCCTCTCTCACCGCAGATGTCTTTCTCTTGTATTTTCTACTCTAAACGCTCTCTGGAGCCGTCTGTGTGTGCTCCCATTTATTGTAACTCCTCTTGATGTCAGTGGCGAATGACGTCACTGCTCATAGGTTTATTCATTTTTCGTCCATAGAGTCGTGAAACCAGTTGTTTCCCTTGTGATCTTCACCTTTCCTGAACTTATCAGGTTAACGTATGTTTTTCGTTTTATGCACGACGTTCTCGGACTGTGGGTCCACTCTTCCTCTGCAGTTTCACGTATTCACAATGAAAAGTTACCGGTCACAAAGATTGCACAATAACTTGCGTAGTACGACATGTTTGTCGTCCAAATTTGATTTTACTTCAATTAATAAGCGTTTCTTCCCTGCATCCGATTGTACCATCCGTAGCAGTTAAGAATTGATGTCGACTGTTAATGCCTTGGGGCAGATGGCAGTAGTGCCAAAGACGTATCCTTCTTGAACGAGTCTTGTAGGACTCCTTTTTGCTGATGCTAATTGTGCACCGCGTTCATCGAATCGAAGTATATCCTTAATTGTGTTAGGTGCTGGTTAACAAGAAACGACTTCTGGTAATATTCGTTTCTACCGTACCACCTTTTTCATTATTCTTACGAACCACATCAACCAGACTGACGTCATTCGGTGTGATGTTGCCTCAATCTTCACGCTGGTGATTTCTTTCGCGTTTCTTACAGTTGTGTTCGATGGAAAGTTTCTTGACCCTGTCACAGTCAGGTTCGGTTTTCGTTCGCACTCTCGACCACTGATATTCATGGATTAGGACACTCACACAAACTTTGTCACATAGGTATATACACCATCACATACTGGTGGAATGAAACTATGATCCCAACAAGACTGCCATTCTTAGGTGATAACTTGTAACAAAGCAGTTGTGTGGCATGCTTTCACCATCAAGGCATTGCACCAGCATTGCACGGCTATGCATAGCCGAGTGGACACTAGGGGTACGTGTCGCGAACTTGCACTGCGATGTGGTTTGACGTCTGAATGCAGATTTCGTGGCACCTTATAGTGGGCAATGTCATCGGTGTTGGTGTGACAGATGTCCTATTACTAAATTCGTCACCAGTTTAGGCGACCAAGAATACTCAACTTTCCCATCGAGACGTAGATTTTGCATTTCGTATTTACAGTTTAGAATTTCTGAATCGATACGTTGGTGTATGGTTATTAGTAAACTATTAGTGTATTCGTTTATTTGTTAGCACAGCATCAATTCGTTTATTTTGCATATTTTGCTCTCTGTTTTTTTTGTTGAGTGATGCGTAAACCACTTTTGTTGGAGTGCAATAATATAAATATTGTTGGTGCAATTTTCAGGTCTGCAAGTATTATCATCTCTGCAACAGTCTTGCTTTTGAAAATCGTATCGAACAAAATCTACGGAAGTTATCAATGGTGAAAAGACAATCAAATCTTGAAACAGACAAATTAGCGAAACCGAAACGCGCACGAGACGCTTCTAAGGAAAGCGATGTGACTGAATCGAAAACCTTGGTTGTCCACGCTGATTGCTCTGTAGGAACTTCCGTTATTTATGCTAATTTGCTAGAAGTCTATGTTTCCTTGGTGTCAAAATTACCCAGGTTGCATTCCGTCTATGATGTCTCCTACTATCGCGAAATGGAATTTCAAGCTGTGCTCCTGGAATGTTAACGGCCTACGGGCTTGGTTAAAGACTGGCGGATTAAGCTATCTCAGCGAAGAATCACCTGACGTTATTGGAATTCAAGAAACAAAATGTTCAATTAAGAAGGTTCCAGTTGAAGCTAAGTGTTCCGGATATCAAGCTTTTTGGAGTTCGGCTGATAAGGAGGGTTATGCGGGAACAGGCTTGTATTCTAAGTTGGTTCCTTTGAACGTGACTTACGGGATTGGAGATTCCGTACACGATAATGAGGGGAGGGTTATCACTGCTGAGTATGAGAAGTTTTACTATGTTACCGCGTGTAAGTAACAATATTTGTCTAATACACAAATTTACTTCAGACGTACCCAACTCCGGACAGGGGTTAAAGCGATTACCTTATCGCCACAATCAGTGGGATCCGGATTTTATAAGCTATTTAAAGAAATTGGACGCCATTAAACCCTTGATAGTAGGTGGGGACTTGAACGTAGCACACGAAGAAATTGGTAAGTTTATTTTTACTGCCTGTTTCGTGTCTTGCTATTTACTGCTCGTGGTGGTTGTGATTCGACAGATTCCCATTAGAAAAACGTGTAGCGAACAAGCTTGTTTTCGGTGATTCATCATCAGGCTAAATACAACACATTTATATGGGTTACTCATGTGTGAGGAAATGTGCGGTAATGGATCGAACGGATTGTTATCAGTTTCAGAAAGATCAGGTCGATTGTACAAATGATTGATGACTGTTACGATAGTGGTCATAATTACGTAATCTGTTCGGTCCGGACGTAAACACCAGGCCATGGAAGATTCAGTGTTTTGACGAAGCGTTTTTGAATACATAATGGGGGGAGAGTAAGCGGATGGCTATGGCTTCTGCGACTGCCAACAGGCGCTCTTTGACCCGTTTTGATTGTAAACTAGGAGCGCGATAGATAGGACGGAATGATTCATTGACATCGATTGAGTGGTTGGACTCCATTAGGTGCGCAGCGATGGAAGACGAACAAGATTTGGCCAGGCCCCGAGTTAGCCACACCGGATGATGCTCCCGTATGCGTTCAGATAATCGCCGTGTCGTGCGGCCTACATAGCTCGTTCCACAGGAACAAACGAAATGGTATACACAGTAAGAGGCAGCATGAACAGGCAATGTATCTTTCAACTGAGGGCGCAAAATCGGTATGGAATTAAACTGAACACGTAGTTTTGCTGCAGAATAGGTCTTGCTTAGGGCTATGCTAAGTTTGTTGCTTATATTTTCTGAAGCATTATCGCCCTTAAAAGGTAATGAAATATAAACAGACTTTTTCTCTAGTGTGTTGATTGTTCAGCTTTGTGCTATTTGACATATGCTTGTGAATAAACTGTTCGGGATAGCCGTTTTCAACTAGTACTTTAAATATGAATTGTCTTTCCTTCTCTAGAGTGTCACTCGAGCATATTTTCTTAGCCCTGTCGATCAAACATCGGATAAGATTAATTTTCTGTCTCAATGGTACAAAACTATAAAAGTTGGTATATTGTCCTGTCCACGTTAACTTACGGTGTACTTTCCTTTGTATCGTCCCATCTGAGCGACGGGATAGGAAGACGTCTAAGAACGAGATACCTTCGGGTGACTCAGGTTCCATGGTGAAATGGATATTCCTATGGGCTGAGTTGAACCGTTCCAGTATTTCCCTGGGGCTTGTTGATTCATCAGTTACGCAAATAATATCTACATATCGCTTGTAGAGTGAGCGAGTTGATCACGGTTGCTAGCGCAACAGATTTACATTACTTCAGCTTATAGTTGTTTTTCATGACCTAAAAGTGAACGGGTTTCAACACTCAGCTTTTCTACCACAACTCACTAGTTCTTAAGTATGCGTATGCTCTGTACAGCTTGTACCTTTCCGGTTTAAGATGTCTCGATATAACTTTTGCGTGTCCCGACCTTAACTTAACATGTTCCAGGGGGTTCTCTGAGTTTCAAAAGAGAACGGTGTCATATGGCTAATTAGCCCATGGGTAGGCTGGTAAACAGGGGTTGGTTGGATCCTATTGGATGATAGAACAAAGATCCGCTGAGATCGAGGAGTTTAAACAAGACTAGGACGCTAGGATCCGGTTAAAGTTGTTTGAGCTGAGGGGTCACAAGTTTAACGCTGTAGAGAATGAGCCCTGAAGGCGTGGTCGTGCTCGTACGACGTAGAACGTACACGGACAACACTTCTGGGAAACCGGTCGTCTGTCTGAGGGTACACGAGCGATCTGCATAGCTTGGCATAGGATTCAATCCTCGTCGTCGTATGAACGGCCAGATAGATCGGGCAATCCCTGTCTCGGATGCTAGAGCGGTAGCCGTCTGAGTGCCACTTTGACGGCTGAAGGCAGGGCTGAGACACCCAGAGTACTGCCACGTAACGACCCATCTACTCGAATGCTCACAAGCCTTGAAATGAGATGAAAGTACCGATTCTCAACCAACATGGAACGCTTCAACGGTTGTTATCTGTGCCTTTTTTGTCGGAGTTAGCTGGTGAATCAGCACAATCTCACAGAAGCGTGTTGCACCCTTATCTTTGTTTGTTTCGATCGACGCGTAAATGCACCGACATTTTATCTCACGGCAACTCTCTGATCGTTGGCCTGAACATCATTACCGTTCGCTGTTGATAGGACGAAATCAGTGATTGACTGTTTCGTTTACTGAACAATAAAGTCGGAAAATACCTTTAAGACTGAATTGGTTTGCCTAAATTAATCGAATCTGAGTTTACAAAAAACCCGCTTACAGTTTAAAGGGCGACGTCCGGAGAACAGTAAATCTTGAACGTAGCTGGTACAAAAGATGACGGCTTACGAGATATTCCGTGAACAAAAAAAGTTTAAACTATTGGCTGACATACTATCACAGAGGAACTGAGCAGAAACTGTCAACGGAAAACCCCCGGTTTGGCACACAACTTATTCGAGCAACCCGAGACCATTCGACGTTAGGTTCACCGAATGCTTCCACCCATACAAGTTCCACCAAAGATTTGCACTATGAGAAATTGATCGAGGGAACCGCTTAACATGATGCGAATGGTTTTGTCTACCTTGTTCGTTGATCTAGCATTGACTAAGAATACCAGTTTCTTGGACGAATATGTGTTTTGCTTTTTATCGGGAGCACAAAATAATCCCCCTGCAATGAAAAGGATACACGACAGCTTCAACCTCAAGGTTTTGTTGTGGTTTGGAATACAGGATGCAAGATGGAAAGCAGAATACATGACACTTGTTTTGTTGAATCAAACCTCCAGAACTAAAAGCATGCAGAGCGTTGGTTAATAATATAAGTAATTGATTCGCTTTCACATGAAACAAGAAAACGTAAAAAGTTCAGCGCCTGTGACTTAGTTATGCCTTTCGTGAGGCAGCTGTGTTTGTTGTAAAAGGGTATATTTCCTTTAATTTGGCGAAATCTTTTGCAGTAGTCGCCATCACTGGTCGTCTGATCCTGAATGGTTAAGTGCGCCTTCGTTCGGTTTCCTGGTAACTGACATCAGGGTTACCTATTTTTTTCTCTCTCTTCGAGTTAGCTATATGTAATTACTCAGTTTTTCTGGCGGCTAAAGCAGAAGTGTTTACATAGTTGGCGCTATAGCAGAACGAGGCCTGCTGACATATTTCATTAAAAGTGGCTCATATACTAAAGCAGCGTGTTATGCCCGGCTGTGAACTATGCTAGACGGCTTCAAGGACCATGAAATAATGAGTTACTTGGTAATCCACGACGGTGCGATCAGCCACATGCATCTCGAAAATTTGTGTAAAGATATAAGAACAGGGATGAAAAGCTTCTGCGTATTTCGCCAAACTCTTCGTCGCCCAATCACATCGTGTGTATGGAGTATGTCTAGGCACCGAACAAACCAGCTGATATGCAAGTGATCCTTCTCCTCTACTTTGCCAACACGAGTAACGATTGTTGTGTCTGGAGAAGTCAGCTGAAGAGGCCTGAAGTGTGATGGCAGCAGTCTATTGCCATAACATGATGAAGCACGTTCAGTCGTTTCATTTGAAAATACTTAACTAGGATGACTGACGAAGCGATCGTCATTTGCTTTGCATCTGGGCATTCAATGTATGGCGATGTAATATTCGTAACACTTTGGATTTATGGTTTACTATGGTGTCGGCATCAATGGCAAGGTTTTGTGTCAGTTTGTACCTCGAGACCCCTTACATGTGTTAGGTGCTTGGAGCTGTTTAGAAAACCGTTCATAAAACAGAATGGAGGGAACAATGCGGTAAAAGCTTAAACTGACTACGGCTGGTGGTCAGTTCGGTTCTCCAGAAGATACCGCTAATAAGCAGTTGACGTATAACACACGGTCACACCGTGCTCCGTTGGTTAAAGCCCTGACAGTTACGGATGCCTAAACTATTAACACGAATCGGTGGATTTCTTCCCATTCGATACGGGCGATGATCGGGTTCATGTGTTATCATTTTTTATGGACCCACGCACACGTGGTTCATTGCCTACCAATTACTGAAGAGACGAGTATTGTGCATCGGGCGAACTGAGACAACCGGTTGAGAATAACACAATAAGTAGGGGATATATTACCGATACGCAAAATTGACATGCAAGCGAACGAGCAATAAGACGGAACAACAATACAACAGAGCCGTAAGCGAACGTGCAGAGTGACTCGTACGTTCGGTTGCGTGGGTTGTCTGTTTGTATACTTGCTTGTTCAAACAAATATTTAAGCATATACAAGTTTGCAACATGAAGAGTACAAATGACAATCGGAACTCTAACGCAGTCGATGAGAGATAAGTAGGATCACTACAGTACGCAAAAACTGAAAATTCACTCCTCGGATACAGATAGTAAAGCGTTTTGTTGACTTGACGTGGCAAAGAAAACAAACAACGTAGTTGATGTGAATTTACTCAGAAATGGGCCATTTATCCCTTTCTCGTATGCCATTACCGAGTTGGTCCAAATGTGGCGAACAGTGGAATAAACAGATGGAGGTTACCTGTAAGACCAAACGAGAAACGATAGCTTGGCGAGTAACTGACATTCACCATTGATTGCATCAGTGGTCGGTACAGAGGCGTAAAAACAACGCATAAATGCGTGTTAGGTTGACCACGGTGGGGTTTATACAGGAGAAAAATGAACGAATTAGGCATTCCTGTTACAGAGCTTAGTCAGTTAATAGAGTGACAGCCTGTTAATATACGAGGCGTGTAAGGCAGTTCACGGAAACATTTATAAAACAGCTAGAACAATGTGGGAACTCAGATGAAACTGGTGGTTAGTTCGATTCTTAGGCAGATTCCTGTCAAAAATATTGACGAAACGAAGTGAATAAATGGTGTACATCCAGTGGTTAGCTTCTACTGTGAACCTTTTGCCGGCTTCACGATAAACTACCGGCAACAGATTTTCATAGTTAGTAAACCACCCCTGGTGTCGACCCTTATTCCGGCCAGCCATGCCACTGAAATACAGTAGACTATGGCTAGTTCTCTGCTGTTACCGGATGCATGCGTCACTTACGTGAAACGGTTTGTCTCGCCTGAGTCACACCCATATAATCTAAAGCCGGAATTGACTTTCACGCACTTGCAATCTACCCCGGACACTCTTCACCCAGGCTTGGAGACCACGATCGATCTGTTACTCTGAGTGTTCTCAGTCCGGCCTTCAATTGTCATTAACTACAGATACGCATTGGCTAGACCTAATACTTGAAAGAATGAGATGTAGTATTTATCACACGAAACGTGCCAGTTTATCTCGTTTAATACTGTAAACGGCACTGACAAGCGTACGCCAAGAGCGTGTAGCCAATTCTATCTAATGGCATCTACATGCTACGTATGGTTCATCTGTAGAGTTGTTTCCTCTCGTAGTCGCAGTCCAACAGCGGGATCTGGTTCCAGCGCGATATTTAGTCCACTTCAATTTGTTCAGGGGTACTTTTCAAGACAATGCAGGTCACCACAGAGTAAAACACCTTGATCTGGACAACATTTTTGAACTGCCTGTCCACACTGATTTTATTAACGCAGCAAGTTGTCTTAATCACGACACCCATATGTGGATAAAATGGTCAAATAAGACTGATAGGAAGTAGAATGACACGGTTCCGTAACGAGTCCACAAAACTGAGACATGCCAATGGACGTTTGTAGTTTTGGTAGCATGACCATAAAATATCACCTCAAGGTCCACAAATGGCGCGATAAATCTAAAAGCGCGGTATGACATGCCTCAGATTCTATGGGAAAATTGTTTCTTTTGGACTGTGTTACCCACCCGTCCCACTGTCTCATATGGAATCCACCAAATGATCCTGTGGATCGACTGCCTTCGACAGGATTTCTCGAACAGTTCACGCTGGAATCCACCATTGAACATGGAAATTGTATTACTAATGAGTAGTTTGGCAGATTTATGATTTAGATGAGACCCAATTGTGAAAAGTCAGGGCTTCGGCTGGATTCGAACCAGCGACAGAAACACCATGCCTGAACGCGGCAAGCGCTCTACCAGCTGAGCTACGAAGCCACGCCAGAAGCTCGGAAATTTCATATTTGGACTCGGCTACCGACTGGGCGATTGGTAGTACTCTGGGTGTCTCAGCCCTGCCTTCAGCCGTCAAAGTGGCACTCAGACGGCTACCGCTCTAGCATCCGAGACAGGGATTGCCCGATCTATCTGGCCGTTCATACGACGACGAGGATTGAATCCTATGCCAAGCTATGCAGATCGCGCGATAGATAGGACGGAATGATTCATTGACATCGATTGAGTGGTTGGACTCCATTAGGTGCGCAGCGATGGAAGACGAACAAGATTTGGCCAGGCCCCGAGTTAGCCACACCGGATGATGCTCCCGTATGCGTTCAGATAATCGCCGTGTCGTGCGGCCTACATAGCTCGTTCCACAGGAACAAACGAAATGGTATACACAGTAAGAGGCAGCATGAACAGGCAATGTATCTTTCAACTGAGGGCGCAAAATCGGTATGGAATTAAACTGAACACGTAGTTTTGCTGCAGAATAGGTCTTGCTTAGGGCTATGCTAAGTTTGTTGCTTATATTTTCTGAAGCATTATCGCCCTTAAAAGGTAATGAAATATAAACAGACTTTTTCTCTACAGTGTGTTGATTGTTCAGCTTTGTGCTATTTGACATATGCTTGTGAATAAACTGTTCGGGATAGCCGTTTTCAACTAGTACTTTAAATATGAATTGTCTTTCCTTCTCTAGAGTGTCACTCGAGCATATTTTTTCTTAGCCCTGTCGATCAAACATCGGATAAGATTAATTTTCTGTCTCAATGGTACAAAACTATAAAAGTTGGTATATTGTCCGGTCCACGTTAACTTACGGTGTACTTTCCTTTGTATCGTCCCATCTGAGCGACGGGATAGGAAGACGTCTAAGAACGAGATACCTTCGGGTGACTCAGGTTCCATGGTGAAATGGATATTCCTATGGGCTGAGTTGAACCGTTCCAGTATTTCCCTGGGGCTTGTTGATTCATCAGTTACGCAAATAATATCTACATATCGCTTGTAAAGAGTGAAGCGAGTTGATCACGGTTGCTAGCGCAACAGATTTACATTACTTCAGCTTATAGTTGTTTTTCATGACCTAAAAGTGAACGGGTTTCAACACTCAGCTTTTCTACCACAACTCACTAGTTCTTAAGTATGCGTATGCTCTGTA
>LOND01003294.1:3984-38682 GCA_014220965.1 Paragonimus kellicotti | reverse complement strand
AAACGAACCATAAACCAATCCACCATGTCGTTATCAATGAAACAGTGTTGACTTTCTAAAATTCTGCTTCCACATTTCTGTCAGCAGGGCCATTCAAGTTGATCGCGGGAATTTCATTTACCTCTGTTAGTATCTCAAATTACGCTACGTCTGTCCTGGTTTAGGGTGTCTCGATATAACTTTTGCGTGTTCCGATCTTAACTTAACATGTTCCAGGGGGTTCTCTGAGTTCAAAAGAGAACGGTGTCATATGGCTAATTAGCCCATGGGTAGGCTGGTAAACAGGGGTTGGTTGGATCCTATTGGATGATAGAACAAAGATCCGCTGAGATCGAGGAGTTAACAAGACTAGGACGCTAGGATCCGGTTAATGAGCTGACGGGGTCACAAGTTAACCTGTACGAGATGAGCCCTGAAGGCGTGGTCGTGCTCGTACGATGTAGAACGTACACGGACAACACTTCTGGGAAACCGGTCGTCTGTCTGAGGGTACACGAGCGATCTGCATAGCTTGGCATAGGATTCAATCCTCGTCGTCGTATGAACGGCCAGATAGATCGGGCAATCCCTGTCTCGGATGCTAGAGCGGTAGCCGTCTGAGTGCCACTTTGACGGCTGAAGGCAGGGCTGAGACACCCAGAGTACTACCAATCGCCCAGTCGGTAGCCGAGCCCAAATATGACATTTCCGAGCCCCTGGCGTGCCTCGTAGCTCAGCTGGTAGAGCGCTTGCCGCGTTCAGGCATGGTGTTTCTGTCGCTGGTTCGAATCCAGCCGAAGCCCTGACTTTTCACAATTGGGTCTCATCTAAATCATCCAATCAGCCAACCTACTCATTAGTAATACAATTTCCATGTTCAATGGTGGATTCCAGCGTGAACTATTCGAGAAATCCTGTCGAAGCAGTCGATCCACAGATCATTTGGTGGATTCCATATGAGACAGTGGGACGGGTGGGTAACACGGTGCAAAAGAAACAATTTTCCCATAGAATCTGAGGCATGTCATACCGCGCTTTTAGATTTATCGCGCCATTTGTGGACCTTGAGGTGATATTTTATGGTCATGCTACCAAAACTACAAACGTCCATTGGCATGTCTCAGTTTTGTGGACTCGTTACGGAACCGTGTCATTCTACTTCCTATCAACAGTCTTATTTGACCATTTTATCCACATATGGGTGTCGTGATTAAGACAACTTGCTGCGTTAATAAAATCAGTGTGGACAGGCAGTTCAAAAATGTTGTCCAGATCAAGGTGTTTTACTCTGTGGTGACCTGCATTGTCTTGAAAAGTACCCCTGAACAAATTGAAGTGGACTAAATATCGCGCTGGAACCAGATCCCGCTGTTGGACTGCGACTACGAGAGGAAACAACTCTACAGATGAACCATACGTAGCATGTAGATGCCATTAGATAGAATTGGCTACACGCTCTTGGCGTACGCTTGTCAGTGCCGTTTACAGTATTAAACGAGATAAACTGGCACGTTTCGTGTGATAAATACTACATCTCATTCTTTCAAGTATTAGGTCTAGCCAATGCGTATCTGTAGTTAATGACAATTGAAGGCCGGATTGCAACACTCAGAGTAACAGATCGATCGTGGTCTCCAAGCCTGGGTGAAGAGTGTCCGGGGTAGATTGCAAGTGCGCGAAAGTCAATTCCGGCTTTAGATTATATGGGTGTGACTCAGGCGAGACAAACCGTTTCACGTAAGTGACGCATGCATCCGGTAACAGCAGAGAACTAGCCATAGTCTACTGTATTTCAGTGGCATGGCTGGCCGGAATAAAAGAAAGTCAACACTGTTTCATTGATAACGACATGGTGGATTGGTTTATGGTTCGTTTGCTTCTCACTATTCCATCGAATTGCTGTCAACTTAACGTTACATATACATGTAATTGAGAATTTGGTTTGGTTACGATTTTCTCGAAGGTCCACAGAATTGTGGGCGATATCGCATGTGCGACCCCACAGTTGACTGTGGCAGGTTGTCAAATCAGGCAGCCTTCGCTAAGAGAAGTACGCTCTGTTGGTAAGTCTTGCAAGGGATGCTTATCAACTTCGTCTTTGTCTGTCATACGACCATTTTGTGACTTCTGTTATCAGTGACTACCTCATTCTGCGATGCTCAATGTGTTAGACATTGTCAGTAGGTAACGTTCATTTTTTAGTGCTCCCAGTGTGGATTTGGTGACTTGTTTTCATAAGGGGAAGAAAATCACCGCAATGGGAACCACTCTTAGAATGATAGTAATTCTTCTAAAGATGCACGCAAAAAGTACATTTCCTCAACAAGCCGGACGACTTTCGTGATTTACAAAGAGGTCATTTTTCTGAGACATGTTAATCTCATATCGTTGAACCTAAGGGCATCGAAATCCCAACCATCGTTGTGCTTAAGATCAGGACAAGGCTGTTATCAGCTATCAGGATGTTTCAAAGGCTGCCGAATTACTGGAACTACATTACGTTAATGAGATCAGAACAGTCACCTTCTACTGGAATCTGCACGTACCATCACCATGTTGTAACTACTTTCCGGACCAAGAGACTCAGAACTAAACATGATAATCTATTGCGTTATTTCATTAGGCAGTGCTGCACGCAAGTCCACTTCGTTAATGTTTAACAACTGTCAGACGTTTCAGCCTCCATTCGTTGTTAAGGTCGACCTGTGCTATTAGGATGTTTACGAATGAGTATACAATGATTTATCGAATAGAATTAATTGGAGGCTACTTTTGTACTTTTATAGATTTGGCAAATCCGGCTTCGAACAGAAAAAGCGCTGGGTTCACCGACGAGGAACGTTCGGATTTTACTCAACTTTTAGCCGAAGTGAGCTTGGTAGATACATACCGTACCTTGTATCCTTCTCGAGATAAAGCTTACACATTTTGGAACTATCGTCAAGGCGCCCGGCCTAAAAATACCGGTTGGTAAGTGGCGTATCTGTTTTGATAGCTTCAAATACTTTTGATTGATCAGTAAGCCAGTCATATGCGCGAACTAGGTGAAAACGTTTACGATTGCTGAAATAAAAAGGCAAGAACGAACCCGAAAACCACCAATAGTACAACGATGACAACCGGAACGCACGATATCACGATGAGCTGTGGAGAACACTATCGTAAATATCGGGACACAACTGTTGCAACTTAGACTCCCCAACAAGTAAGGACAAAGACGGTCTCCAAACGAACTCTATTTGCTATATGATTCGAAACCGAATGACTGATATACAGCCGTATTTACAGGTTTTGGGTCACTCGGTGGACCAGTCCGGTGCAAGCGCCAAACTTGAAATTTGAACAGAATGGCGAGCGTTCAAATTACCAGAAATAAAAAGTCCAACTTTCTTGGCGGATAGAGCGGATTTTTGGGAAAGTGATTTTTCTCAAAGGAAATTTTAACACTTCACTTTAAAAACGATTGACGATAGTATTCAAAATCTTCCTTCAAAAACGCTCTTCCCATGTTAGCATTTTTAGCCAGAAGAAATGCGAATTCCCGGAACATCTTCGTGGTAACTTTCATTGTTTCTTACTTGTTTGACTTTTGATCCACAGCGCCCACATGTTATTCGGTGACTTTGGTTGCAATTTCTGGTATCTCTCCTTCGATCTACTGATTCTAGAATATTTGTAGGAAATAATGACCATTGTAGAATCTGCTCTGCGTTTCTATTCAGAGGTCAGCTGGGTACCACTAGAACTTAACACCCCGAGGTCAAATCAAACTGATAACGACCGCAAACAGCTCGGTAATGTTTCTATAATAGAAAATACATGGATATCAGCAAATACATAAGAGTAGATATATGGAATCAATATGAAATGTCATACGTTCGAAATGGTACGTCCCGAGAGAGTTTTCGACCGTCAGCGGTCGAGCATAAGCAGAAAATGTCCAAATTCAAGATGGCGGCCAAAGCGACCTTCACATGGGCACAATTATGTCATAAAGCATACTACTCACAAAGAGGGGGAGTAGGCAGCGAGTAAAGAGGAAGTCCAAACGAATGTTACACTCCCCCTCGGGTTCGAACCTGTGAACCACAGGAGTTTTAACCACATAAGTTGATCGGAAACGTTACAAAATTTTGCTCTGGATCAGTAAGTACAAGTTCGCCTTCGAGTTTACACAGCTGCCTCACGTCTCTCCGAAATCGTCCACTGGCTGTCCTCACAATGACATCTCTCACCAGACCGTCGTGACCTTCATGTGTCTCCTCGATAATACCTTTTGACCAATGACCTCTTGGGGCGCCAAGTTCTACTAGTAGCACAAGATCTCCCTTCCTTAGATTGGGCTTGGTGAGTTGCCACCGCTGAATAGTTTGTAGCGTAGGTAGATAGCACTTCAGCCATTTGCTCCAAAACACGTCGGCTAGATATTGCGCCACTCGCCATCGCCTGTTGAATTGATTTTCGTTAACCACTGCAGCTAAGGGTACCGGAAGGATTTCCTCGAAGTAACTGTACTTTTTTTCGGTGTTAGAACGTAATGGTCGTCGGGATCATCCGTTTGTTTGACCAGAGGTCGGTCGTTGAGAATCCTTTCAATCTCGAGGAGCGTAGTATGCAAAACTTCGTCAGTTACTGTTTGCTCTCGCAGTGTTACTAAGAGGATCCGTTTTATTGTTCGGATGATCCTTTCCCACACTCCACCTCGGTGACTCGCTTTCGGTGGGTTGAACATCCAGTCACAACTGTGGGCTATAAGGGCGTTGGATATCTTTTCCTCGTTCCATGTCCGCAGCAGTTTCTTGACATCCTCGGACGCTCCCGTGAAATTCGTCCCGTTATCACTGTATAATCTTCGCGGGCAGCCTCGTCTGGCAACAAACCGATTGAAAGCACATAAGAATGAATCAGTATCCAACGAGTGCGCCACCTCAATATGTATTGCCCTCGTGCTGAAACACGTAAAAAGGCAACCGTAGCGCTTTTCTGTTCCGCGTCCTCGTTTAACACAAATGGGTCCAAAATAATCAACCCCGGTGGTGGTGAATGGGATACATGTATCTCAGTTCTATCAGCGGGGAGTGGAGCCATGGTCTGTTGGCACGGTTGAGAGAACCATTGGCGGCATTGATAACAGTCATATAAAACATTTCTGATCGTCCTGTTGGCTGTCTGTTATCCAGTATCGTTGTCGTATAGCCGACAGAATGTAACTTAATCCCATATGACCATTGATGCTGTGATAGTGACGAATTAACAATCGCGTTACAAAGTGTTTCGCAGGTAGAATGATCGGGTGCTTCGCATCGTAGGGTAAAGGAGATTGCTGCAGTCGTCCGCCTACACGTAAAATACCATTGAATAAAAATGGATTTAACCTCTGAAGTGGGCTGCGACCACTACGGAGGACTTTCTTGACCGAAACAGGATGTGCTTTTGTCGTCTCTTTACTGCACCAGTGGGTCTGAAGTTTCTTTAACTCTGAATGAAATACCTTGTTTTTGCACTAGCCTACATATTTCATTCGTAGCTTCGTCAAGTTCCGAAGTGGTCAGTCTTCCTGTACGGACTGTCTGTCCTCTTTTAGACAGAACTGCTTATATCGAAGAAGCCATGTGACCGTTCGTAATAGTTTGTTCCACGACGTCAAGTCTTTAAATTTTCATCATCATCATAGACAGCAATACATCAGTGGTTCACACTGATGCTTGACTGCCACACAACCACGAAGAAGAAGAAAAAACTTATATAGGAAGAAAGAAGAAAAAGAGAGGGGAGGGGAAGTGGACCTAACTACTAAAAATAGCTACGTCTATATTCAAACATACAACATCAAGGCGCCTACACCTTGCAAACAAACAACCGAGCTGTAAGTGAAAGTAAGGCGTCATCAGCAAGACAGCTTCCTTACGGCTTTCACTGCCCCGCATCATTAAGTGCACTCACTTCACAGACAACTCGGCCAAACAACGACACATCACGCCACTGAGCTCGATTAGCCGCCATCTCACCTAACGTCTCAAGCCACCGACTCTGTGAGTCGCGAGGGCCCCAGCCCGGGAGACGAACCCGATCTACAGTGACCAACCCTTCGTGAACGATTTCATTTGTCTACGCCAGGTCATCATCTGTCCACCTCGCACCTTGCGCCAGTCGGCCGCAGCGTCAAACAGTGCTCGGTGTGGCAAACGACTAGCTGGCATCCTTAGTACATGACCTAACCATCTAAGTCTGTGTAAATGTAGCGACTGAACAAGAACTCGTTTGACAATCAGTGCCAAACACCCGCTTCCTAACCTCCTCGTTGCTTACTCGCTGGTGCCACCCGATACGAGCGATTGAACGCAGACATCGGTGGTCAAATACCTGAAGACGGTTCACGTCCTCTACCTGAGCGGCCACGTTTCGCTGCCGTAAAGTAATACAGCCCTCACTGTTGTCTGATATACGCGACCCTTAAGCTTCAGAGAAATACCTCTCTGTCGCCATAGGTGTCTTAGATTAGCGAACACCGCCCTAGCCTTGGAAATACGCGCTTCTGTCATTCCCTATATCCCACCGCCACCGCTGATGCAGCTTCCCAGGTATACAAACCGGTCAACAATCTCCATGACTTCATTATCTAACATTAAATCTACGTAATCACAACAATCTTGCAGAAGCACTTTGCATTTTGAGGCTGCAAAGCGCATTCCGAAGTACTTAGCAGAACGCGAAATAGCGTTTAGCGTTGTTTGTGCCGCTTGAAAGTTGTCAACAGCAATACCTTATCGTCAGCATAATCAAGATCAGTCAGTCTTTCACCAGGTAGGAGGTCCACGCCGGCATCATTTGAGTGCCGCAGACAGTCCTCCATTATTTCGTCTATGACGAAATTGAACAAAAATGGCGAAAGGGGACAGCCTTGACGTACGCCGCTCCTGGTGCTGAAACTGTCAGACAGTTCACCGTAAACCCTGGGAATAAAGCGCCGACAGTATGTTCACATACTTAGTCGGTACACCCCTACGTTTAAGCGACTCTAAAAGTGTAGATCGGTCCACCGAATCAAACGCACCTTTATAGTCGAGGAATACGGCGATTGTTGGCCGGCGGTACACATGACGCTGCTCCAGAATTTGACGAAGGGTAAAAATTGACCTTCACATGGGCACAATTGTCATAAATTATACTACGCACAAAGAGGGGGAGTAGGCGGCGAGCAAAGTGGAAGTCCAAACGAATGTTACGATCGCTACGTAGACCTGAGTATTTTCTCGTTCTGACGTCCGCTTTTTTCATCAGAGTAAGACGACCACTACTACTCTTCTGGATTGACCTGAGAGCGACTAACGGGATCAGGCGCGTTGTCCTTCATAAAAAATTTAGTATTTGCCTATCTGAAGGCGAGAAGTTTAAGTTCTGTCTGAACACCAGTACGTTTGTGATGTTCATAACAGCAACCTGTTGTAACGGAATTTTACCTGGATTTCTTTTGTAGTAGATGAATTCTGGCTAGATTGCCGTTTCCTGTAGACGGATACACGAGTCCAACGTTAGCCGACCAAACAAATCTAACGTGCTTTGAGAACTGAATATTCGTCGCTACGCATTAGACGTAGCAGTTACTGGGCCGTTTGCCTAGGCCGAGGGTGATTGTCAATTAATTGCGCATCCGTTCCGTTCACGCCAAAGACAAAGTTGCAGAATTTAGAAACGACGCAAGTCTAAGCGTTCCGGCAGATGCAGTTAAGCATATGACAACCTGTCGAAACGTCAAGGGTCTGTAGACGTTGTTTGGAAAAACATCGTGCAGGCGAAGCAAAGAAGACAACGATCAGCTTCAAGGCAGAAAAAAAGCGAATATCATGGCTGCTTTTCAGCGTATCAAGAAGTACTCTAGGGCACAATGTCACCTTGGGAACTGTACGGCGGACGCCAAACGGCACTCGGTGGTTGAAGCGACCTAAGGTATAGCACTTCTTTTTACATACTAAGACGCATGCTTTTTGGATTGATTGATAGTACTCCGTTTGCTTCAGAGCGTGATGCCGTCGACGTGTTCTACAGGACACTAACGGTAGAGGTCGGCTAATCGTACAACGAGCATTCCCGGGCCCGTTTTATAAGTGAGCTGGCGAAGGTTACCTCTGGATTGTTCTGAGAATTTCTATTCATTCTGATTAAACGAAATCATCTTCCCAATGAAGAGGGCGGTTTTTGAATGAAATAAACAGGTTTCCTTGACACCCTCTCTAAATGGTGTTGAGTTCAATCATAGGACTGCTTCCGAGTATCAATTTGGATGGGTTTGGCAGTTTTCCTGTTTCTGATGATCCGCCCCCTCTACTTCAAGGGACATCTGTGTTCTATTTCCGAACCCCCGTTTTAATGAGACTTAGATCGGTTCCTTCTTTTAACAAACCTGAACAGATTAACTAATAAAAAGGTGTAAACTTCTTCGTGGACACGTAATTATCCATCGAAACGGACCTGGAGACTGGAATTCAGGTCTTATGAGATCAGAAGGATGTAAGCAACTGGAATATTGGGCTAGGCGATCGAAGATGTAAGAAACATGACCTTAACAACTGTCAAAATAGACAGCGCAGAAGTAAACTCATTTTTGAACGCGGGAGTTGCGGCGTCTGATAACTGGCGTTTCAACAGGTTGGAGCTTACGTATCTGATTGTTCCTAAAAATCAGAATGCAGCATAAACATTCACTGTCACGTCCGCATAATGTTTCGCTGTGGATAGAAGTATCGCCTGTCGGTCTCCATACATTGTATTGTCAATCGTTCGAGGATGTACTCTCTGGTATGAACAACTGGTTGTCTATCTGTCTTACCCACGTAACCAATATCACATCTATACGGACAGTTGCACAAACAATGAAGTGCGAAAGCCGCTGAATGGTTGAGGACATAACGCCATGTCACACGTAATGACGCAGCGTTTTATTTTGTCGATTGTGTGACTGCTAGACGTTTGTCATTGTTGACTATTACCACCCGGTTACGGGATTTTTGATCACACCGCTTTCCTTTGCTGTCTTGTGGGAACTAACGCTGCCGTAATTTCGAGGGGTACCCGTTAAGCTTCAACGTTTCCATTGGTATGCTCAATTACATTAGGTAGCCGATTTTCAAGTATGGCTCCTGTGCTGTTCGAATTAGTTTATTTATTAGGCTTTCCTTGTATTTAAAAGTGCGTCTACCATCTTGTCGATGTGGGCTTTTACGGCATACATTTCCTATTGTGCTAAGTGGTTTCCGGACGATTGGAATGTTCAAAAACCGGCGATAGTCATACACTTTCCCTCTAGGTTTAAGTTTATCAGATTGAAGTTTGTTTAATTTCTTTCAAGCCACTTTGGTCTTTTCATTTTTCGGGCGTCATCTATCCAGCAAAACGTTTGGGCATCGTCTGAACAACTTGTCAATCCCGATTTTAATCACCTTCGTTCGTTTACTTCTTCAGACACCGTAAATCCCTGTTTCGGTGTTTAAAACTAGTTAGGTTGCCCATGTGTGATCAGAATGCACGAAATGTTACATCACGCAATTCACATCCTCTCACTAGAGTGGAATGGTTGAAAGTGTTGCGGGGTTAATTGGCGGTATTAGGCTTGTCGAAGTCGCGGACACCGGCAATATATCCTAATGAAAGATTACGCACATTACATTCATTCGTTCATTTGCACGCTGTAATATGCCAAGATGCTCCAAATAATAACAGTCATTTTGATGCGAATCTATTCCTATAAACAATAGGTTGGATCGTAAACTTTGAGTTCCCATGTGTAGTGCAGCATGCTCACTTTATTTTCTTTTGACTAGGCGTTTGGATTACTTTTTGGTTTCCAAACGTTTGATGAACCATGTCTGCGATCATGAAATTCGTTGTGGCATCCTTGGAAGCGATCATTGTCCAATCGTACTTTACATGAATCTTTAATCTACATAGCATCAACTGTCATCCCCAGATTTAAATATATGTGTGCATTTTACTGTTGTTGTTTGCTTTTGCCTCACCGATGATTCACTTGATAGTATTGTGCACGAAAGTGAGCCAAACACGGTCTACTCATTCGGTTTGGTGGCATGCTTGATCTCATTATTTCGGCCATCAGTCGCAGGCTGCAATGGCAGACTTGGTTAATGGATTATTTAATCCTGTGTTGAGCGCCGGTTTTCCTATCGTGACCAACCAGACTTTCGACTATTGAAACCGCACTCCCTGTTTCAAGTAACTGTGAAACTTAGGCACCGTACGATGGATTTAACTGAGCTGAACGGATATAAACCGAACTGAATTATAAAGGCTGAATTCATTCTGGAACTTTAGTTTCTATGAATGAATGACACACTTCCAGCTTGGTGAATAAGCCGTGGGCATGATATCATATCAAAGATGAGGATCTACTTGGGCTGCCGCTGTCTCTTTGATTGATCAGTAGTAAAAATTCCAAGCCGTGCTGTCAGTTGCCGTCAACACATCACAAGCTTCAATTTCATCACTATCTTCATCGTCTGGCTACATATTCCGATTTTGTCTACACAAAGCAAACATGACCCAGACGGCTAATTTTGCTTCGTAACGGTGCTTCACTGAGTTGTAAATCAACCAGAGATTCCACTCGACTATTAGCCTCAAGTCGATGATATTAGCATACCCCGAGCATACGAAGCCAGTTGCATTTAATAAGCAAGGCCACCTACTTTAGACTACAAATGAGTCGTCCGAAAGGTCAAGTTTTCATTACAGACGGTCTGATAGTGTCGAATATAAATACGAGGTGATGTGATCCAGCATCTGGTTACACATAAGTAACACGGAATGAAGTACGACTGTCACGTGCTAAAACCGTACCTTGCACTGCGCTTGTATAGTCATTACGACTTAGCTGAAATAAAAAATAAAGACGAGAAAGAATGAATACTATATTACACCAATTTTGTCGATAATACGAAAACTCTGAGATGAGCATTTTAATTTTGCCATACAAAATACTCCCCATCTGGTATCTCAAACCGTAAGTCCAAATGGTCAATAGATTCAGGAATGCCAAGATCCCATTCTGTACGCCAGCTGATTTGCAGAACGAGGTCAATCGATCGGCCGGACAGCTCACCGAGTTGGGTCAGGAGTCTGGAGGCGACGGAATTTTCTGCATGCACTTCAGTTGACTGTAGTTGCTCCGCCAACAGTAGCCACTCGTTGTTGTTGGCGCGTGTGGAGTTCGATTTACACATTAAGGACATGGCAGTGGCTCCAGAGACGCTTACCAACAGCTGGCCAGTCGCGTCATGCAGTCGTAGGAACACAAAGGGACGCATAACACGTTTCCCAGGGACATCAACAACCTTCCTGCCAAATTGTTTTGTGACAGACTGACATTCGCAGACTTCTCTACAAATGTGGGCAGAAAAAATGTCGACTATCCTTATAATAAGGCGATTCGTGTTCACTTATCGTGTGTGCATAGTCAATGGGAACCGACTTATTTCATCGCCTGGACAAAAGTTTTATTATCTAACACAAAGGTCGCCTATTCCAACTGCGACTTCTGACCGACGAACCCATCCGCAAACTATGCATATCCGTAAGTAAGAGAAACGACGCTACAAGAACGCCACCCCATTTAAGTGCCTAAATATGCAGTGACTTAGATGAGATCCAATTGCGAATGATCTGCAGTGATTGTTTACGTTCAATTCTTAGGAGGAATAAATGGCCGATTTGAGAGAGAGAGAGAGCTAGTTCTTGTAATTTTGACGTGACTTACGAAACAACTCAGTCGCAGAAAGTAGGTCAATCTTCAGTACGTCGCAATTTCTTCTGCTTCCTTTTGGCATATGAACTGAGCCATAGGGTGCTATCAGTCCGATTGACAGTTGACAAGAGTTATAATTTAGGTTTGTTACTCAGTCGTTTTAAAATCTGGTAGAAATTTAAAATAATGGTATTAACGCCTTACTCGTTTGAGTGTAGTAGCGCGCTCATCCGAATGGCTGAATGGCATCGATCACAGGCCACGATGAGTACATTGCTGAGGTCCTCAGCAGCAGTCGGGAACACGCTGGCGACACGGGCAGTTAAACGCGCATAAACAGTAGTACGATGCAAATCTGTCTGGTTGTCCGCAGGAAGCCAACATGAAGGGGAAACGGCAGATGCACATTGTTCATCCGAAGCTAGGGGAACACAAAGGTTGAACTGTTCTGCCTCATTCCGGTGAAACGCCAGAGGAATGTTGCACAGTTGAGCTATGGTGAGCTGTGTAAAAAAAGGTTGGTAAAATTCACGACTCTGACCGTCAGCGTATGGGAAACAAGGAGGTTTGTGTTCACAGCTACATTATTCCGTCGTCATAGGAGAACAAAACACAGTCAACTGGGAAATGCAAAAAAATTATTCGCATTGTATTTAGGATTAGCTGCTGACTGGTTTAACACATTCAAAGCTACTTTGCTAATAACAATCCGTAAATGACTGCAGCATGCACCATCGTAGTGCCATCGCATTTGGAGATTGCGTGATTTGAGACAATTTCCCATTTGATTGACATCAGGAGTGACTCAATCGTGCTACACAAGATTCTCCACAATTCCACCCACACATTGTGAGATCTGCCTAGCGCAGATCACCGAAGCGATAAACCACTTCATTTGTTGCACGCAACACTTATTCCGCATCTGAATATGTCCAATCTGGAACACCTTACTCGAGTCCATGTTAACAGTACCATCACCAGATTTTCAATCGGAAGGGCAAGTTTTTCGTTGAGGTAACTGAAGCTCAAGTTCGCAATCGCTTAGTTTGAAATACTGAGTGCCTTTTAGCCATTTGAACAGAACAGTCAGAAAGTGCTAAACAGACTGATTCACTTCATACTGTCGTCAGTCGTGAATGTGTAACTAACAGGAAAACAAAAACAACAGTGCAGATAAAACGGCTAAAGATATAAACGATTGTTTTTATTCACATACGGCCACCAGGTCAACAAGGTATAATTGGGAGACGTGAATTGTGAGCATTCATGAGAACTGTAAACGATAATGCAATACTGACGTTCTGATACATGTCTTGCGATAGACAAGGCGATGTTTTTGTCTCTGCTGCGCATCACTCTCTAACGGGTGGATTAGTGCATCTTTCAGCCACTTTGGAACGTTACTTGGCTCTGATTTTGGGCACACTTTCTTTGTTACTGATATGCACGTGTCCCGAAGCTGCAGAAAAAATTGACGGGTTGCTCATTGACAGGTAGGAAGCAGGACTTCGCCATTTGATCGAGGCCAGTCGTACGTAAGAGTAAGACAAGTTTTGCTGCATTGCACATGTTTTTCAGCGTAGCACTGATCAGTTTTAGGGGAAAATTCAAAATGTGATCACTGAAAAGGAGTCTGACAAACGGCTATCTTAGACACCCCCATAACTGCATCTTTCAAAGGAGTAAGCTTACTCCGTTTCCGGATAAAGCGTTCCGGGAAACTGTTGGCAGCAAGAGCTTCGACAACCCCTCTGCTCAGCCTATGATCTATCCTCGGAGCATGTTCTTGACGTTCCGTAGAATAAAGTATGAACTAACGACCTTGTGTACGCAGCAGGAATAAAATTAACCCAGTGTCTTGTTCATGTTGGCTTTCAATACGCCTGAAATTCATGACCGGTATCTAATCAGGATGCCCAATAAACAAATTTTTCTGTGGTTCTTACTGAAAGGTCACGGGGAAATGTGGACAGATGGAGTTGAAGGCTTAAACTACTTTTTCAACTCGTCCCCTGTGGTATCCGATTAGGAACACATCTCCGACATGCCGTTTGCACGGCTTTGGTTCATACGCCAATGGAAAGACAGTTTAGCCAATTTTAGTCACGATCACATTAGGTAAAGTAGGACTGAATGGGCTCTTTATGGCTACGTTGTCTGTTTCAAAAATCTATTGTTCACAAAATGAAACTTCACATTTTCCATGCAGACTAGAAGGAGACGTTCTAAGTAAAGAATAGAAATTGAAAGATGTATGAATTTAGATTTAAAAAGTCATCAACAAGGTTTGTTGTTTCAATACAAGGGTCTTTCAGATTACGCACAAACAGGTTTCGGGGAATAGGCCTTAAAATGTCAAATAGCCGTTTGCTAGCCAGGTGATAAGGGCGGCAGGACGTAGGAATATCCGGTTTGTGGGTTTGAAGTAAACCGTACTGTTGTGGAGTCTGGAAGTGCGATATTTTACTGGCAAAATCAGTAAATTGAAATATCCGTGTGGTTAGCAGTCCGTGTCATTTTTGTCACTGAGCTTTCCTGCGTGAAACGATTTCGGATTGGTGGAAGGAGATGAACAGTGGATCGCACTGCATTCGTTGACAGTCTACACAAATTGGTTTTATCCAACGGCTGGGAGATGACGTTTAAAAAAAATCGGCTGCTTGTTCTCAGGGGAACACGACGACAAAGTCGGTAGGACCGGAAGTGCGAGATTGATACATATTCCCCCTTTTAGCCTCCATACTCTCTACCCATTTAAGTTTCAGATCGGTTAAACTGTCGGGTCCAATAAGTCTGAACCATCTGTTTAGGCAGATCAGTCTTGCGTAAATGTTAAGGGTCCGTCGCTATGTCTGTCACACGCAAGACGGTCTTGTGAGGAGTAGGTGAGTTAGCCCAACACCAGCTGGACCAGAGGCATTTCCAGGGCTGGTACAGAAGCTCGAACCAGAAGGTGTGCCCGACTATGCAACAGGTTCGCTGAAGCGAAAAGCCCAGCTCGTTTATTTTCTGGTATTTCCGTAATGTAATATATACCACACGGAACGCCATATTAAAAGTACAGTTCAAACGAACTGATGACACAGACCACCAGGGGTACGTAGAGAAACAGCCGGGAAAACACGACTTACAGCTGTCTTTGGCTGTTCTCTAGTTGTCCGCAAATACACTGGCCTGCTACTCAGGCCATTGCGTAGATTGGACAGCAGATGAAACTGGTTAGCACTTGAGATCGGCGTATCTGCGAACGATGATTCAGTTGTGCTTGTCAATCGCAAATACGCTTCCAATAAACACTGCCGTCCCAACACCTCCACACCACGCCTGAATCGATGACCACCGCCATGCACAATCAGCCGCAAGCAATCAGGACGGTCGCAATCGTACTAAAAGATAGCAACAAAGGAAGGTTACGTTAATAGGAAAATCAAATGCATTGTATGGAGCTTATATATAGAAAACGGAAAAATAGAGCAAGTAGCTGGCGAAAGCACAGGGTCTCACAACAGAAGCACAATTGGTGTCCGCTCAGTGTCACTCATAACAGTTAAGTAAGAGTAAACATTTTAGCATTCGCACAGAAAGGGTATCCGCTGTCAGACGAAATATAAGGCTACACATGAGATAAACTCTATTTACGTGGTCAGTGACAATTAACACCTCAAACGCGACTCATGAATCACGGCACTACAAAAAGATGTAAGACACGGACGACAGTCTAGCAATAACACAAGTATTAGTCCGAACCTCTGATCCACTAAAACCAGTAAACCGTCTCTATTTTCGTAGAATTGTGACCTCAGTTGCCTGTTCGTCCCTCCGTGACAATTTAGCATCAGTGTGAACTAATGTGCGGCTGTCTGTGGTAAAGATGGCGATGAAAGTCGTACCTCATAAACAGCATAATATACATAACAATCCGTTTCATATTCGTACCCCTAGGGATAGATTTGTCACACATACAGGACAGCAGCTCTCGGCTTTTTGAGTTTCGGATATCTTAGTACGGAGATGACACCACTGCCCAGGTCAACATGTCGTTGACCACCTGGTAATGAAGTTGGCATTGACCGTAAAATCAAAAATAGCAACAACTGCATACTCAACTCCCACAATTCAACTTCTATTGAGGCCTGGTGATGAGTGCATTCTAACTACTGTGGATCTACGCGAAACAGGAAAAACTTGTTATGGTTCATTCTTACCGAACGGGGTCGGGTGCATTTTCACGCTCAGGTTATAACTCGTCTTCCGAATAGTAGTTAGCAGAGGTATGTTCATTGTGCTCGAAATTAGGTACGATACACACTTCACTGCTGGTGTTTTGACCTAACAACTTTGCTGGCGCTAGTTGTGTTCGAAAAGGCAAAGCCGATAACCACACTAAACGATTGGGAGTTATCGCACGATCAGGTTAATGGACTAAACAGAAGGATAACTTCGAGAGAGGAAAAAAGTAATTTTACGCTGCGACATCACAAATCTGTTTATGCTTTAGGTAGAAGCCCCGAAAAACTAGGGAGGAAGATGGCTGTATTCTATCATGGTGCGCTCGCAACCTGTTGGAACTTTCTTTTTACAATAGAGATGATTTTAGATTTAGGAAAACCCATACGTATTTTCGGTGCGGGTGATGTAATTAAACATGCGTTATGAGGACACAGATCAACTCGCTCCGAATTCCAATGTTTTTGTCAAATGAATATTTTACGAATGATTTTGAATGAATCAGTAAACTCCGATTGAATTTCAGACGTTTGCAGAAAACCACAGAGTATATCGAGCTGTGATGGGTGCGGTTCTTGTGAATGAGCGAAGGATTTCATGTGACTATCTTTTATCATTCATATCCTCACAAGGATTCCAAGTAATTAATTCGACTCATGTTTTAGACAAAACATCCGTACGCCACACCGAATCAAACTTTCCCACTCTTTCTAGGGTAGATTTGCTAAGTAGTGTGTTGCACGTTCCAATCAGAAAAAGGTTATACTGATACTATCACCAGTCAGAAAACTACTACCATCCTATTCTACCATACCAATCCCTGGTTGGCATCAACACATGCGCGCGGTTTCAGCGTAGGTTTAACGATGATATCAGAAGGGCAATTTATCTCACATAACCTTACCGCCCCCTCCCGAAATAAACCGAGTGTTAGAATGAATACCCTGGTTCGCCATCTCGAATCACCTCTCTACGCATACACCCACAGAACAAATGCTAGAAAACCCTCTGATAACAATGCAAATCATAAGACTGATGTACCTCCCGTGGTATCTGTAACGGACGCATCAACTCAACCATACAGAGGCTTACTCACTGTCGTTTGAGTACTTGCGCCTAACGCCGCTATGCAAATAATGCCTAAACAATTTCCGGCCAGGAGTAACTGGTGAAGGCAATAATCGTTCAATTCAATGCTGATGTGTTTTAAAGGATTTTAAAAGTGTTAATCGGCTTCCACACTGTTCTGCATATATATTACACCTAACACCCAAAAAACCAGATGAAATGACAGACGTTCAAGTAAGTGATTGTATGCTTGGACGAAAGTCATAAGGTGTCCATATAGTTAGTCAGCGCATAGAAATGCCAGTTCTGCTCACAAAGGATTTTCGCTTTACTGACGCAAGCCTGGCGGAATAATCTGCTACTATCATGGTTAGGCAGCTGTATGATATCCCCGTAGGCTTCCGTACAGCTGTCCAGATCATCACTCGGGAACGGTAATGAGAATCACTAGTCTCTATGCTCTCAAACCAGCACCGAAAACCCAAGAACAAAACCGAGCAAAAGCGTCGGAACTTCTCATCGTCATTATTAGAGATGCTAATCTATCAGTGGTCTGATGAAAAGAGCAAGCCCTAGCAAAGAAATATGAAAAGGAATGGAGGGGTCTGGACAGTTTAGTTGAATCACAACAATCTTAATAATTAATAACTAACTATATATCACAAGAGTAAGTGCGATTTCAAATATTTCCTACCTTAGCTCATATCTTAACAAAGAAACATCCAATCAAATTATCAATCTACAGGAAATTCGATGCAGTCATCAGGACAACATGTCCGTAACCACAAAATCAAATAGAGCCTTTCTAGCAATTACACGAAAAGAGGTCATTCTGTAAACAGGTTGATTATGGCACAGAAGTCAGAAAATCTGGCTAATCCACAGCTTAAAGCAGGGTCCAGGGCGGTGTTGCAAGTCTACAAAAAGGACAGCGACCCAAACAACAGATCTGTACATCCGAAATAACCTTATGCAAGAACATCGAAGTCTTCAATGTGTGTACGAATGTAAGCAGAAATAGATTAACACAGGGGAACGACACGATTCGGTAAATAGATGACGATAACGCACAAAATCCCTTAAACGTCAACACATCATCGTTTCTGCCAGATTTATATGAACCGTAAACAATGCAATATCGTTCGCATACTCAACATCAATCAGCTTACTACACTACACAAGTTCCGCTTTCAACTTCCCGGAACCTACGAATAATTTTTCCAGATCATCCTTTATACAGTTAAAAAGGAAGGAGATCGAGTATCCTCGTAGGACGCCACCGTAGTTGAGGAATGTTCCAGATACCTGCCCATAAGTGTAATCTGTAATCAGAGCGGAAATACAACGACTTCAACAAATTGACTTGCATCGCTGGGATTCCCATGCCATCTGAGTTATTGCGAGTGGTTGGCCCCACAACCTGTCTTGTTCCATGTTCTTCTTGGAATGGGTGTAGTGTCGGATGCGATGCCCAGCTTTTGCTGGACGGAAGTGCCATTGAGAGCCAACGTAATATAATTGCTTCTGGAAGCAAAATCTACCAAAAATGTGGCGAAAATGGGGGTTAATTGGCAAGCTGGCTTCTGGAATCGTCCGCAACGGGACTTCCATCTAGGTTGTGACATCACCGGGTTGTTTGCGCGGCAGTGGTCTAATGATCACGACGACTGTACTTCTGGCATTCGAGTTTATGAAGTGGATACGTAACGCTAGTTCCCGCACTGTCAACAAAGTGTCGGAGACTTTGAATTCAGCCCTAACAGCAAGGCTAATACCTTTGTGGTTGTTATACACTGCCCCCGAATCTCGCTGAAAATGGAAACGAAGGTAGATAAGCACCACCCGTGGGACACCTCTTCAGTCTCCCACATGGAACGGGGGAATGTGGCCAAGTCAGACAGACACCATTCAACGCCACCTTTGAAAAGTGCCAGAGAAAGAACATCCGGACCTGGGACTTTACTATATTTCAATAATTTAAGCTCTGAAGTCACATTATTTTCTGACGCAGGAATGTCGCAAGCAACCACACAATATCTATCATTTACGGCTGAATGAACTACCTAAAACCAGTCGAAGTGTTCACCGAGGTGCTCAGCCCATCTGCCAAGTGGCCGCGACAGGCTATCACTGACGCACTGCCGACGGCCAGTACAACCATGAACCAACAAAAACACCACCGGATATTCCGCGATAAAGATGCTCTCTCCAGCTTTTTGGCTTGCTCGCAAAACTAAGCCTCATGATTCTTACGCAAACTCTTATTTAACATGCCTTTAGTCCGTACCAGTATTTGTTGTATTCGGAATCAGGAACAATCAGTCGACGTATGTTCCTAAGTTCCAGCAAATCAGTAGGAATTAACTTCTATCGTATCTACGGTGTTCATGTGCAGCAGACCTCTTCACAGGAAGCGCGTACAGCTAATGGGATTCTTACGCAGCGCTTGTTTAACTCAGTTTATCATCGTGATCCGAGCAGTTTCATTGTCAGTGCTGTTTGACAGACGTTTCGTGAACTCTTGTCGCTCAATTTCTGAGTATTACATGCTTGTGAGCAGACGACCTCTAAGCAAACAATTACACAAAGCGTGCACGAACAACGGTATAAGTCGAAGTGGTTGATCCAAAATAAACGACAGTATTCAAAGGATTGGCGCTACTTGTGGCTGACGGCGACGTGATCAGCTTGAGTTCACGGATGAGTTGTACAGAGTGGTCTCCATGTGGCGCATTGCTGTCAGTTATGTGGAAGTACGCCACTCCATAAACAAAGTCCGCGAGATGCGCACAAGTGTATTAGTCGGTAACCACTGTTAGTGCTTCGCGCACGCTCAGCTGCTTGTCCTCTGAAGTAAGGCGACCGGAAGCTTTCAGGTCGCCAGCAAGAGTGTTTAGTTTGTCTCAGAAGATCAAGGGGGGGCATCGTCGAAAGCTTGTTTGTCAGCAATGTGAACTATTGCCTGTTGGAGCATATGCAGATACGACAACTCCCATTCATTTGTGTCGCTGAGGAAGGTTGGCTTGAGGGACCTCACTCCGAGTCTCTGACTCAAAAGTCTTACCAGTGAGGCAACAGGAAGTGAGATTTCTTTGGGGGAACCTATCTGGAGCTGACGACACAACAGCCTGACTCACTTCGCGAAGAGTGTAGCGAATGAAACGTTCATGTCCACTTACGATCACTGGCTGCGCGCATGGGATGTATTCTAAACCACATCACGCATTTGGATGATAGTAGAAGTTTTTCGATCACACTGGATAATACATCGGCAGTTAGTGTCAACCGCTGAGCAGTCGTAGTGCTCATTTGTTTCAGTGCATCTCTCCTAATCCCCTTTCTCCCTATTCGTAAGACGGCTGTGAGAAAACTACGAAAATAGTTATGCCGTGAGCTCATAGGATGGTCTCCCATTACCTACTCTGTAAGTGTACTTACCTTCCATCTGGCAGGTCCTCTTCGGCCCGTTTGACATAAGTGAACCTGAAAGGACCGAAGTCCTAGTTAGTATGACACTCAGGGTTGATGCGACGCACAGTCGTGACAACCGCGTCTTAGTACGAGCAACCGCATTTCGCATGCAGACGGTGCAACGGCTATACCAAATCGACGAACTGAAGCCTCTACTCAGTCTACGATGTATGAGGCTTCCAGTCAATCTTCACAAATCAGGGCAATGCCGTCACCCTACTCTGTTTCTCGATGTCGATTGTTTGGGAGCAGATCCACACCATCATACTCGCACATCGTCAGAACACATTCCAGGATCTCGTCTGCTGCAATATTGAATTGGTTCGCACAACTTTGTCACACCCCCAATTGAGATGCTGGAGGTCGGCAATACGTTGCCAAAATTCCCAACTCGATCCAGAGTCTGACGGTAAAGTGCTTTCAGGATGTTGATAAACTTCTCGGGCGCCCCCATCCTCGACAGAAAGTCCCACAGTACAGATCTGTCAATTGAACCAAAATTCTCTCTGATGTCTAAAAAGAAAATAGTTGCCTGCGTTTCATGTGAACGGCGGAATGCGGAGATTTGATCAGTACAGTTACGGTCAGGACGAAATCTAGCTTGTCTCTCGCGGATATGTTGCTCGCGCGTCTCACATAATTTATGAATTACAGCGGCTGCAAACTGCTTCGACGCTATAGGAGTCGGGTTAATTCTTTGGTGAGCTGCGCACGAATTGCATCAGCCTTCTTTGTAAATGGAGATTATACCGGCCAAACCATAATCTATTGGAAGGAATTTGCTGGCTGAGATTTTCCGAAGCAGAGCCGTCAGCTTTGACTAAGGTGGGATCCCCACCTATAAAAAACAAAAGGGAATTCGTCTGAGCCAGGCGCCTTGAGACATTTCAGGAACTTTATCTTAAGTGAGACTTCTAACCCAGCTAGCTTCTTAAACGTCGTTCCAGGTTATGGATAGGCGGACCATTGGGTATGCAGAATACCTTGCTCAAACGCGGCTTTCTGTTATTCAAATGGGACGGGAAAATTTTCCAGAGGTCTTGGTAGCGCCTGTCTGTTCCATCTCGATAACACGTCGTGTTTATCAACCCTCTTCATATTCTTGCAGTTAATTCCGAAATAACAAACGAGTAGCAATACGAACTGAATTATGGTCGTTGTTGAATGGAATATACTGGCAAACGTCAAGAACTTCGAGTGATCGCACAAAGACGGAGCGTTTGGCAGTGAAACAAGCAACAGTAACACACGTATGCACTGTATACCGTATGTGTACCCAATATGCTTCGATGTCGCTTGATGATGATGTCCTAGACTAGAGGCAAAGCGTTTGTGCTACCGTTAGTTCAGACTAATTAGGGCTTGGTGACAAAGTTGCATCCTGACTTAACACAGAGTGAATCCTGCATGATCAAAATCCTCGCAGGTGTTTCACATTGACCTGTAAACAGCCACGCCACCGACAGCTGACAGCTATGTCGCCAATTTGCATCTACGATTGTTTGGATGATGGAGGTCACTAGTTGGCGTATTGACATCTAGAACGTCGAAAAGCAGCGCTTGCCAGAAACCGACAGTTATCAACAACGAGCTGCAACAAACATTCCCCGTTGTCTGCTTGACGAGTACCGTAAAAACGTGGGCCGCCCAAGTAACGCTCGTCAGCACCTACAATACCTACTTGAACGTTCAAGTCTCCCGGCCGTAATACTGTATCTATGCTCAGAACGGTGTATAAAAGGATAGTGAACAGATGACAACCGTCTTTGACTACGTTTCGACTAGTCTGTGGGAGCCTATACCGCAACAATGAACGGATAGCGTTTGTGATGGGTATTTCCCGACGTTCTGACCGCACCTTTGAACCTGACCGCGCAAAAACGGCTGATGGTAGGTGGCGTCTTCTCCGCGTGCGCTCTTAAAGCAAATCCAGCGCTGGCTTGACCAGTGGCCTTAGCCACATCGGCCGATGGAGTGAAGCTGTAACACCCCACTGGAATCCTGAAGCCGCATTTCAACAAAACAGCAGATATCCGTGGCGACTGTCTCCAAAGTACGTGCAGGAGCCACCTGTTGATCTATCTACATAAGTGTTCGAACACTGAATGCGACGAGTTAAAATGGTGTTCAGGGAGTGAGCAGCGGTTTATGTTCTTCAGTGAAAGAAACCTTGGTGTTTGGTACACTAACATTCCGGCGACGATTTTCGTCGTAAACAGAAAATGAGATAAGTCCCTATTGTATGTACGAAAATGGAACTGATGTCACCAAGCAAACGGCTATTTAACAGAGGGGGAAAAATTAAACTGATTAGTTACGTGTGGTAACGTGCAACATGGGAACATAGCTAGTCGCCGACACTCCAGCCTAAGAGTTAGTAGAGGAACGTAACATAAATTTCACAATAATTATTAGCTTGTAGTTGTAGGACAGATTACGTCTCGGTTTGTACAGTCCGAGGAAGAAGGTTAGCTTGAAAAGCGCCACCCCGGGCCTTGGATTCAGAGGAGACCTAATCCACGAAGAAACCGGAGGAAGCACAGTTCGTAGCCCATTGATGGTTAGTGATCAGCTATGGTTCGATTCGTACACCCTCCTCATACAGTCCATCCACCCAGGATGTAAAATGCGACAGAAGCAACACAGAAGTTCGAAGACTGTGGTGTGGTGCAGTTCAGCTGTGAAGGCCAAGGCCGACAGGATTGTGGCGGCTCCTGCCTTCTGTTACCAGGGGCCGGTGACTAGATTGGTCTTTGCACCCTTCAAATAGAGTCCAGCCATTTAAGGTGTGCGATACATCATGGAGGCGATGGTTATGGTGATTTGTACGCTTTCTTCACGATTTGCTCATGTTTGGTGAAGGCCGAAGAATCCCGCATACCAGACAGACGGCATCCTGCAAATGAATCCATGTGCTCCCATTGAGGGCAACCGAAATTCTTTTGTGGACGGTAGCATGACCACATCACAGAACAGGCACAGAGCCTATGTGACATTTAATCGGTTGCTATCCGTGAACGCACCACGATTTGGTAGCAGCATCATTCATTGTCAGCGACTCATCATCATAGACAGCAGTACATGAGTGGTTCACACTGATGCTTAACTGCCAGTGACTGAATACTACCAGAAAGAACCCTGTTTATCAAGAAAATAACCTTAGACTGGGGAACCATTTATCCATCCGCAGCTTGGAAACGCGTCCGGTGCGGCAGCTAACCCAGTTGCCAGGGTACCTCATATTAGTCAAGACCGAGCTAACATATGCAAACTGTCAGTCACATTCATCTGAACAATGTTAAAAATGCCCGATCACTCCCAGATGTGGCACACTGACTGTCCTTCTTACTCAAATCAAAATCCACGATTTGGAATAACACGGACGTGCAGTATTGACAAGCTCTACCAGAAACAGGATTCTTGTCTAGTGTTTCATTTCGAAGGAGGCTAGCTTGAAAGTTTACGGAAATCTCAAAGAAATTATGGGTGATTTACAGTTTACATCAAGCACAATCCGTACAACTTACTAACAATCAAAAATTTTGTGATTTCAACTCGAAGAAATAGCTAAGGCACTTTGTTATCAAACGGGGTTAATAGGAAAGTTACTGTTTCTTCTCGAAGAGACCACACAGCCTGAGCATTACGCACAAGCGAATGATATTCCGGTCCTGACAACTATAAGGTCGATGACGTAATTGTCAACTCGGTTGCATCACGAAAGCATGATCGGAGTTCAAATCCCGATTGTTGTGAATTACCGACGAGTTCTAACAAGTAAGAAACTCGAGTCTGGTGCTTCTTTTCGAAAGGGGTTGACTGGAATATCTATGAGAATGCGACAGCTGCGATCAATTGTGGGTGATGTTCAATTTATATTCGTGCGTATATCACGATTCCCTTTTACTAAAACTGTCCATATCAACAACCTGAATGTTCAAACTCTACTGTGATTAACAATCACGGTGGAATCTCGACTCTCGTTTACGCACACTAAACCTAAATTACAATTTAAATTACAAAGATACTATTTGCTTTCCGCAATCCCATACTTGTATCTAATTCACCTAATCTGAAGAAATCTTTTGACTCAAAAGTGGGACATCATCAAGGAACGACATTACCGATTGAATAGTTATTCTTGAACTAAATCATCGACCGGTTCCATTGATTTTTAACGCAAATTACATCACTCATGTGTGCACAGATAAACAATAATAGGTTATCAGTGGGGTAGACGCACGTAATTCATCATCACCAAGGTAGAGATACTTGGGAGTCGAATCGCCCAGTATATCTTGCAGAGGACCCGTGACCCACCCCAAGTTTCAAATAAGTCGTGGATGCGGCCGTAAACGCTAAATCAATTCGACTCACCGAAGGACATTTTGTGACATGCACATTACGAACGCGAACAATATCACCAGGTTTCACTGTACGACATATAGAGTGTTCATCGTACAGAAACACCGGGACTGACCAATCGCTTTCGTCAGGTAATCTGTGAGCCGTGATAGCAGCCAACCTTGGCTCGAGGTTGACGGATCGAAGCAACCGAGTAATGTGATCCTTTGGAGGTCCAACAAACATGGAAGTGCGATTTGAACTATCGGAGCAAGAGGGACCATCCCAAAGATACATTATGGTACATCGATCCTCGACTGGATAACGATAAGTACCAACAATCTGAATTACAGAAAGAAACAAGGTAGAGTTGGGGAAAACCATAAACGAAAGAATGCACAGAACTTCAGCATTCAGGTAAAAAGAATATGGACCCAAAGCAGAATGTGTTCTAGTGGGGAAGGTGGTAGGGAATACGGTTCTGATGTCAACAGCTATACAAGTGAAACTTAGTCACCTTCAACATGCGTCATTGGGTCTGATTATTAACGTTATCCCAACTTGACCTTGACACTAACTTGGCTTTTGGGTCGGATAAACTTTCACAATTGAGTTTATAAAGACGGTGAACTAGATAACGAATTCGTAAACTGATTACAAAGCAACAGACACCAAACCAGTTGAGGAATTCTACACTTGATGCATAGCGGACCCACTTGACTAGTAGTTATCTTTGTCCGATCTTTCACATAAGTGTAAACAGTTCAACAGGAAACAACCAGCGTCGTTTCGTATAACAATAATATTGTCAGTCGCAAACGAAAACAGTTTCAACTTACGACCCTTACGGAGGCTTAAGAGGGCTGAGTAGTGACGGTGCGAACCTCTACTCACACGAATGAAGGTCCGGACTACGGTAAACTATAATGACTTTTTTAATTTTCGGGAATCCGACGTATCCAGCCTGTGTGACTACATCGGTCGCATGGCAGCAGGTCGTAGATTATATCGGAGGGCGATGACTTCAATGTTACAACAAGCAAGTAAAGTGATCCAGAAATTGCAACAAACGTGAAATTACAGATAAAAGATTAAAGCGTGGTTAAAAAGAGGATTCTTACAACAGACTCCACTGTGTTCGAATCTGAGTCACCTATGCAGTCATGTCTAATCGGGATTGAGCTCAGTGGTTGTTTATTAATGGACTAGTTCATGGGCTACTGACAGAATCAACATCAGCCTGAGACATGGCACCCACGGATGTAGCTCACAGTTAGCAAAGGTTATGATAGTCTGAATTGCGAACAAACAGGCAAGGTTCTGCATAATCAGATTTTCATTGCGAGGACACATCGTGTGTTGAGTGCGTGCACATCGTCTGCAATATGACATGTATGAAAAGCGCATGGTTCGTTAAGCAATGGGTTGATATTCGCTGCAGCACGCATTTTATTTTTTTTCTTTACTCCTTTCTCTTCTGTAGGTAACATTCCTAGCGCGCTAGACAAAATTAGACCGAAAAAGTTCACAACACTGAACTATTCACACAGAACTTACCTGACCCTCAATAGAGACGAACTGACGTGGTTTCAACTGCCAAAGGCGGGTAATTGTAAGGGTTGAGTCTTGATCAGGAGGCATGTCCGTTGGATGAGAAAAAGAAATGAGGGCAGTTGGTTCATTCTCCTTCGCGTCAAGTTCCCTTTCAACAGGACAGTCTGGTGCATGGTACCATTCACGAAGTTCTTGTACTCGACTGAGTTCAGGAGTACTAAACTGTAAGCAAACGAGATCGATGGAAGTCAAACGACAATATTAGGGATATGCCACCAAATATCTATCCAATCAACGTTTCACATAGTGAGTCGAGAGCAACAACGTTTATATTTTCCAATAAACTTAAGAGACTGTTCAAGAACTTGCACGACAAATTTACAGAGCATGTGGTGCTAGAGAGTCGCGGCTCCAGAGGTTCTGTAGGTAAACCGGAGAATACGACAGCGGCGAATCCCACGGTCCCGTAGCCATAGCCATGAAGTTCACCATTAAATTCTTTAACGATGAGACGATGCGTCACAATAATGTCACCAATGGATCGTATCTGCCAAAAAGGTAGACACCAAATGAAACAAAATAAAGTTTTGTGATAAGTCGAAAGACAGTAATTGGGGTAAATTCCATGAAGGAACAGGAACAAACTTTGTCAGAAAGACGCGTAAGCTGACCCCATCTGCCATTATTAGGACACCATGAAAAGACACGGTCGGCACTAATCAGTGCAAACATCGGAACTTGGACTACCACAAAATTGTCACCAAACAAGACTAGGAAATATGAAACGTAAGCTCAGGTTACTATACTCACAGTACTCGTGAGTTATGGGACACAGTACCATCAAAATTTTAGTCAAGAAATTCAAACGTCGGTGACTCACAGAAACCCGAGTATTACGTTTAACAACTAAAATAAAGATAAACAGAAAATTCACATAAAAAGTGCGAATTAGGCAATGCAGTCGCATAAACGTGGCACTAAACGTTGCACCACAGGGACAACGGGACAGACAGAACTGATCCAAACTCGGAATACGGAGTGGCTGATGAAGCAGGCGCGACGTTCTAGTGAGCACAAATAGATCAACAATCAATGAAATGGCGGTTTTTCTATTACGGCACTCGTGTTTGAAAAGTATACGTGCCAGTCCTCCATAATAAGTATCTTTTACTAGAAGATATGTATTATGAACCTCGCATCCATCGAGTTCACAACACAGGCTACGCACTGTGCTGAGTTTGTATCATTATCACTAACAAAGAGAGCAATTAATCAGTGGTATTCAGTAATGCTTAACTGCCATACGACCAGGAAGGAGGAACAAACCCTCGCCAAGAATGAAAAAATAAAAGAATGAAAACAATGGATACCCCCTACTAAAAATAGGCTCGTCTATATTCAAACATTCAACATCAAGGTGCCTACACCTTGCAAACAAACAACCGAGCTGTAAGTGAAAGTAAGGCGTCATCAGCAAGACAGCTTCCTTACGGCTTTCACTGCCCCGCATCATTAAGTGCACTCACTTCACAGACAACTCGGCCAAACAACGACAACATTCACGCCACTGAGCTCGATTAGCCGCCATCTCACCTAACGTTCCCAGCCATTAACTCTGAATCGTGAGTACATGGCCTAACCATCTGAGTCTGTACAAACGTAAGGATTAAACAGGAGATCTCGCTTGGCAGTCATTTCCAAATATCCGCTTCGTAATCTTTTCGTTACTTACACGCTGTTGGTGCCATCTGATATGAGTGGGCGAACGCAGACATCGACGGTCATATACCTGAAGAAGGTTCACGTCTTCTACTCCAGGTGACTAAGTTTCGCAGTAATGTAGTAATACAACCCTCGTTGTTACCGTATAATATACGCTACCTTTAGGCCTCAAAAAGACGTCTCTCTGTTGTCTGAGGTGCGATAGTTTAGCGAATACCGTCTTAGCCTCAGATATACGCAGTACCATTTCATTCCTTACACCTTCGCAGCCGCTGAGATGGCTTCCAACGTGTACAAATCGGTCAACAACCTCCATATCTTCATTATCCGACATTAAATTTGCGTAATCACCAGTTTTGCAGAAACATTGTACTTTGAGGCTGCAAATTGTATTCCGACATGTTCAGCATAGAGCGAAATGGGCTTCTAAAATGGTCTGTATTGCGTGGAAATTGTCAAATACAATACCTTGTCAGCATAATCAAGATCAGTCAGTCTTTCACCAGGTAGGAGGTCCACGCCGGCATCATTTGAGTGCCGCAGACAGTCCTCCATTATTTCGTCTATGACGAAATTGAACAAAAATGGCGAAAGGGGACAGCCTTGACGTACGCCGCTCCTGGTGCTGAAACTGTCAGACAGTTCACCGTAAACCCTAACCTGAGCTGAAGTATGGGAATAAAGCGCCGACAGTATGTTCACATACTTAGTCGGTACACCCCTACGCCTAAGCGACTCTAAAAGTGTAGATCGACCCAACGAGTCGGACGCATTCTATAGTCGAGAAATACGGTAATTTTTGGGTGGCAGTATGCATGACGCTGCCCAGAATTTGACGGAGAGTAAAAATGTGATCTATCCATTTTCGCTCAGGGCGAAACCCTTACCTGCTCTTCCCAATATTTGCCTCCCGAACTGAGCTGTCTCGGTCGCGGTCAAGTATGCTTATTTGGTAAGGTCGTTGTATGTCCGCTCTGAGTGCGGATTGCGTATTTATAAACAAGTATTTCGAGCGCTCTTTACGTTAGGTGGCGCTCGACAGTTTGTTCGGTTTCCCACTTTTCTTTGCAATCTTGTGACAGACGATGTTCCGGAAGGAGTACTCAGGTATTCTGAGGGTCTTAAACAGGACCCTCCTCTGATAGTAAGCTGGCTGATATTGTGTGCGCCGACATCAGACAACTCAGTTCTTCTACAGTCTTCTACCAGGTAGGAGGTCTACGCCGGCAGCTTTCAAGTGCCGGAAACAACCAAAGTAAAACAAGTTGGTTAAACGTGTCACGCGTTAAAACAAACGAGCTACAAGCGGAGCCGAGCCGACCAATAGGAAAGCCAAGGCGTCGGCACCAATTGTAATTCTTCATTTTACTGATGCATCTTGTCTATAAAATAACCAATAGAAACTCAATAAACTGATATTTGCTTTGTGCCACAAGTTCTGCTTTGATTTCGTTTCGGAAGGTAGCGACTTTTCAACAAGAGAGATGGTCTCCGTCGTCTACACAGGTGGAAACAAGGTCTCTTGCGGACATTCTTCCTAGACTTGTTATATGAACTCTCAGGAGGAATGTTCCGTCTGACATCGAACCATTTCCGAGATTTTTCTGAGATCCAATGTTTGTTTGACCCACGAAACATCGTATCACACGCTACAATACCTTCTTCACCAATGACTTGTGAGGTTTGGACCAAGCAGCTATTAAGATCTTCGGAATTAGACTTGTTAAGCTGACTTTCTAGACTAGTTTGGTACATGTGCTTTACTGACGGCATGGCCAGTTCTTCAACAGCCAGCCGTTATCGGTGGGGTCGTGGCCCGGCAACAGTAAGGAACAAAAAGGCAAGGTACTAATGCATGATCGGAATACATGTGGGTGATCACAGATCAACAGTCCTCAGCGGCGTCCCGTCATCCTTAACTAACAGCTATGTGCTCTACTTGAGATCAGGTCTGGTTCGGAGAAGGGAAGCGCCAAGTGTAGCGATGACGCGCGCAACTTCTGAAAACAGTGTTGGCTAAAAATAGCTTATGCTCAGCGCACAGCTGCAACAATCGCCCACCATTATCCGATCGATGTGATGCTATCCCAAACCTACCACCTAAACGAGACTCGGCCTCACCAAGGCAGCCAACCTGGGTGTTCATACCTATAACCAGAATAATAGTATGAGAACCACGTGCGGGGCAAAAAGGGAGCGGCCAGAGCCGAGTAAAAGGTGTTTTGAAGCCGACTTTACGGCGATCAGTTGGAAAGTAAACAGACATAATGAAAATATTCCCGAAAATTTTGCGTCTAGAGTTGGCCTTAACAGAACCTGCCAAGCGGACGGCACAAAGTCTACTGTTAACAGGAATCCAATCTACTAATGCGGCTGCGGCCGTCGTGCTGAGGACTATACCTACTCCAGCCTGACCAGTAGTGGCAGCCGTATTCACCCGGAGTGTATAACCGATACCGACTAGACGGTGCAGATACCGTTAGTTCCGAACGCTGGTTACTGTCTTAGATTTTAGTCCCTGGAATGCGGCAGAAGTCGAAATCCAACGAGCCTAACGTTCGTGTGAGAGCGACCTGCTGACCCATCTGTTTTAGCGTGCGAACGTTGAAGGCACCAATATTAATTCGCACTCTAAATCTAAGCAATGGACGAGGGAGACCTGGGGCTGGATAGAATGAGAAGGGACTTACCGACACAGTGCTGTCTATGATGATGACCAGCACAATGTTATCACCATTAGCTATGTGTTTTGTGGGACCTGCAGAATAATCACTTAAAATAGGTATCGTGAGGGGCTTGACAGCTAAACTTAACCAGATATTCAGCAGTAGCATGTTTCCTGTCCATCCACCGTTGCTGTATGCAGCAGATAGGGCGACCCGGTTTATACTGCGAGACGGCCGATGCAGTATGGATTTATTGTTGTGAATATTCATGGTTGTGTGTGGGCTGAGATACTGCCAGGACGCCCAGACCTAGACAGGAGAACGATTAGGGTTCTCAACCAAAGCCTTTGGCTCAAAAGCCTGTACCGCAAGGCAGCGGTTGGGTGGCAATGTACCAGAACTTACACATTTTCCGGAAAAAAAGATAGCAACCGTCTTCCAACCCAAAACATGGAGTACTCGGAGATCGCGATCTGACAGGCCTCTACCTACTGGCCTGCCTGAAATGAGTGACTGTCGGTGTGACTGTCACAGAACCCATCTTAGCCCTCTGAATCATTGAGAAGCACAAGCCGTCACACCACGTCCGGATCCAGTTTCGCTGTGACAGTTCGTTTAACACATGCCAAAGCATACGTCGGAAAGACGTGAGGGTTTTTCATACAGGTAAGACATGGTGCAACAACTTTTTCCTAACAGGTCATGGGACACGAAAGTCCAGAACTTTACGGCAAAAATATGTGACAAGGAGTGCACCAGTTGGCTTACTTTGGTTGCTCGTCCGTATTGGGGTCACTTTACACTCGATGTTTATCAACGAGCATAAACCTGATGTCCAACGAGCACAACCAGTATCCAAAGGCTTTACTGACCACTTTATGTTCGTCTATCAGGTCGACTTATTTGCCACTGACAGGTAACACTGGTGCATCTTTGATCAGGAAACAGATATTATAGTAGGCCTGGCCTATATTTTTGGTTTTAATACGTCAAAGTAATGCTAAAGGTTTAGGAAGTTAGATGAAAACTCGAACATATCGGGCTTTGAAAGGTCCTTTTATTTAACTGATAATTAGGCACGCGCGGGACTTACCGGTGGCAGTTTATCCAGTTCATCGTTGAAAAAAATGCACGGTAATTTGGCTTCCTTGTAAAGATGAGTCCGTCAGGGAAACAAACAGGGAGTATCCCGATCCTCTTGTCTTGACAGGTGATCGGTGAAATTTTACCACGGCAATGACATTTACTGACCCTGAGGCACCCTTCAATTCGCTGTAGAATAGAACGTATAAGAGACAGATTAATTCGTGTGTTTCAACATTTCAATGTCAAATGTAAGACTTGATGAAGGCCCACGATTGTATACGTTCTGATGTTCGAAAGAATTGAAGTGTATTCTATCGATATGTCCATCCAATCTGAAAGTACAGATAAACCCGAAATGTACCCTTCCCAAGTGAAAAGATTACTCCACAATCGGACTTGTTCTCGTCAGAGCACATCTATGCCTGAGTACTCAAAAATCTTTGTAGGAAATTTATCTTAACAATTGACTGCGCGATCGATGAAAAGTTAAAATAAACTGTCAATCCCTCTCCTCCTCAAAATCATCAGCTCATCACATTCACTCATTACCATCATAAGAGCCATTAGCCTGATCAGGAGGTACTGTGTCTCGGGCTGCCGCTCGCCTCAACAATGATGCGGAATACATTACAAGAAGGAACGTTGCCGGAAAGGTTACAGAGCAATAATAATAATAATAATAATAATAATAATAATAATAATAATAATAAATAATTAGATAATATACATAATAATAAAACTAGAAATGGTACGGATTTTCAATAGCGTTTCTAACAAGCGGCTCAAGTGATTATGAGGACCTTACCTAAGCTCAGTGGAGCAGTCAAGGTCTTCATATTTCGTGACCATTATCACGTGGTTTCACCCAACTGTTGGTGGTCTCAGTATATAATGCCCGGTACGGTAAACGATCAGCTGGCATACGGAGTACGTGACCTAACCATCGCAGGCTGTGCAACGTGAGTAGTTGACCAATTGATCGCGCATCCCGAGCGTTCCGGAATACGCGCCGGCGAACGGCCACATTGCTCACGCGATCAGTCCACTTAATGTGGGCTAACTGGCGAAGGCAAACATGGTCAAAATCAAAATTTCTGCTTATATCATCGTTGCCAACAGGCCACGTTTCCAGGCCATAGAGCGAAAGAGAACGCACACGAGCACCATATAACCATCCTTTCTGCAAAAGCTGAACGTCTTTTCGACGCCACAGATGACGCAGGTTGGCAAAGGCAACTCGTGCCTTTTGCTATCCTCGCTGATATCTCATCAGCAATATTACAAGCTGACGAGATAGTGCTACCCAAGTATGTAAAAGTGTTCACAGTTTCAAGGAGACTGCCTGCAATATAAAAGGTAAGAGTTTTGAAGCAACACTTTGCATTTTGAAGGTGCGAAGCGCATTCCATACAAACCAGCCCGGTCATTCACCTTGTTCAGCAGTCTGCATGTCTTCGGCAGAGGGGCTAAGTAAGACAATGTCATCCACTCCATGCTAATCAACCGGGCGCCAGGAAAAAGCTCAACACCAAGCTCACTGGATTCTTCAAGCGTACCCTCCAGAATGTCATCCATGACAAAATTGGATAAGAATGAGGAGATAAGACACCGCTGACGAACACTGCTGGATGTGATGAACGTCCGAGACAGTTGTCCATAAACTCTCATTCTGCTTGCAGAGTGAACATACAGTGATCTTGACAGATCCGATTGTAAATCAACATCTCTATAAACGTCCATCCTACACCTTAAACGGATAAGTTAGAAAAACTGCACTGGCATTCAACCTTACAAAATTCTACACGGTATCTTATCGACAAGCTCGTTTCATGCAAAACGTTAAACGAGGTCAGGCGGTAATGATAACCCATGTGACGAGTTTTTACACAATTTTACGAACGTCAATGTCTTCACGGATTCATGTTACCATGGATTGCTCGAATACAGTTTCCGCAGTCAGTATCAACGTGCAGAGATTCCTTTGCGAGGTGTTGGCGGTTAGAATTCGGTCACGAATTGTGTTTAACAGCCTATTGCACACGAATTGTTAGAGGATGATGTTCACTGCAAAATCAACGTTTTGCAGAACATGACGATCAGAAATTACATTAGAAAGATATTGAGGAACCTTCGAACTCACCTTGAAGAACTCAAGTTCCTGGTGATGAAGAATGAGAACAACGGACGCTCTACGGTTCTGTTACGACCTCCTGATAGAGAAAGACAAGAACAAACGCAAAGACCACGAGCAGTATCTCTATCACGAACGAACGCAACGATATCGCAAAACTGCACGAAAATCAGAGCGCAATATCGGAACCCAACTCTCGCAACTTAGAACCCCCCAACAAGTAAGGAAAAAGACGGCCTTCAAACGAGCTTTATTTGCTGCTCAGCCCGAAGGCAAAATAGTGGTTTACAGCAACTGTATTTATCCTTGGGCTGTGATGAACCTGTTGGGAAAAGGCACTTTTTCCCAAAAATTCGTCTTATTTGCCGAGAAAAATGGATTTTTTCGTTTTTGGGAGTTTGAACATTCGAGAATTCACGTTCGCCTCTGATTGGTTCGTTGGGTGGTCTAGGCCCAATGCCGCACAAAACCTATATATACAGTTGCTGTAAACCACTATTTTGCCTTCGGGCTGAGCAGCAAATAAAGCTCATTTGAAGACCGTCTTTTTCCTTACTTTTTGGGGGGTTCTTAGTTACGAAAGTTAGGTTCCGATATTTGCGCTCTGTGTTTCGTGCTGTTTTGCAATATCGTTGCGTTCGTTCGTGATGGAGATACTGCTCGTGGTCTTTGCGTTTGTTCTTGCCTTCCTCTGT
>LOND01003293.1:32655-55462 GCA_014220965.1 Paragonimus kellicotti | reverse complement strand
GTTTTACTATTGTCAGCCTTTCGGGTCCCTTTGTTCTAACGCTTTGTTTTTTCGTCTAAATCATCAAACGCAGTTACAGCTGTTTGCTACTATTTTTAACTTCTTCCAATCTTTAAAGTTCATGAGTTCTGTGAATTCTAACTTGCGTTATTTTATCCCTTTTCACTGGTTCTAAATAACTAAAATTCATATATCCTGCATATTCCCGTAGAGAAGCGGTCGTGAAGTGTTAATTAAAAAATTAATTTAGTGCAAAATCGCGTTCAGAAATACCGATCATCATCGTAGGTGAAGCTCTGTAGCTACCGGCCTAGTGCACGTTCGAACCAGAACGAATACGGTTGAACATGGTAGTTAAATGGTGCGAACTACAGTGTACATTTACGTAATACACATTCAACAATCGTTCATGTGGGACCGTAGTAAAAGCGAACCACCTGACCTTGAGCAATGATGATCAGCCTAAAGATCGATCTGAATAGTGAGCTATCCGCACATCCGAACTAAGCAACCAAAAATGACACCCCTTTTATGTGCGGTTAGCACCGGCCACCTCTAGTTCAGCAATGCGGTTTTCCGCCGCTCCGAAATTTGTGAGTTGTGACCGCTAATTGTAGCAGAGGATACGGCAATTTGTGCTAATCGATGATCACTCACGATCTAAATGTATTTCATTGTTTATTCCTGGGAAAGAATTGTTAATATTCAGTACTGCCTAATGCTCATCTTCATCGTAACATTGCATGACAGGTTTCGTTTTTCTTCAAGTTCATCAGGTCGGGAACATCTGAAAGAAGTCCCAGTGGACAAGACCTGCGTAACCAGCTGAAGTCAATATGTTCATCGGTCCACCGTAAGCGGTATTTCTTAAGACCGGTTGCCGAAGGACCGCTGTATTCAATGCGGAAGGTGTTCATTGGAACATCGTTTAGACTGTCTCCGCCACCTCAAAGAATGAAGACAGGGACACAGTCGGTCATAATAAGGATAGCATCACGAAACATTAGATAGTCACCGTTTCATGCACTTTTGGTCTTATCCAATGCAAAATGAGAATCTAAAGAATATTTTGTTCTATTAAAACTACAACGTGCAAAAATGTCGACTATTTTCGTGTTAATTGTCGCAGTGACGACTGAAATATGCGCTTTTGAGTGGATTTATGTAGTAGTAATCTCTTTCCATACAGGATTGCTCAAACGAACCACAAGTATTCATTTTTTCAGACGTAGGATAGTTGAAAATTTAAAAAAAATAACACATATTGTTCATCAGCTTCGAAGTTAGATCAGGGAATTACAGACAGAACGTATGAGCTGACAGTCGAAATGGATGCCAATCGGTTTCTCTGTGGGATATTTAATTATAACCAACACAATCAGTTCGTTGTGATTTGGACGACTGAAAAGTAACAGAAGTATTCAAGCATCTGTGAAGTGCTTGAGGACAAAAATTAGGAAAGGTGGCCGACGGTCTGTGGAATACCACAAAAATATACAAAAGAAAATGATTCGAAAACTACGCATGCAGTTGGAAATCATCAGCCTCAGATATTACACAGTACTACTGCGTTATATTAATACAGTCTTTAACCAATCCGCTTGAATTCAACTCATAAACAATGATAACATCAAGTGTTGATGTAGACAGAAACAGTTCAACGTTAATAACATTTGCATTGGAGATCTCAACCTCTACGTCTAAGTCAAGACACAGAGGATTCACCCTTAAGTAAGCTGTAGTCTTAAAAGCATAAAACAGTTGTTCACTCCAAATGCTCAAGACTCTGTGGTGTTCCCCACTCAGTTAATGAGTCACTTAATGTTGCTGACGTAATGGAGTTCGAACAAAGATAGCAGTTAACAGTATCACTGTTTTTACAATGAAATATCGGTTAGAATCGAACTCATGAACTTTAAAGATTGGAAGAAGTTAAAAATAGTAGCATACAGCTGTAATTACGTTTGATGGTTTAGATGAAAAAGCAAAGCTTTAGAACAAAGGGACCCGAAAGGTTGACAATAGTAAAACTGTGAAAGGAAAAACGTTCGTGGGAACTGAGCAGAAATGGAACACAATCAAACTTATCAAACATACCATAAGTATACTTCAACATACAGCAAATGAGAAATGGCCAACAGTAACAGCGTGGTGTCTAATATGTCCTCTTCTACCACAATACTTCTGACAGGTAGGCTGTTTGGAGACTATGTTCGTTATCCTGATTGTGCGTCAAGACCTCGTTTCTACTGATGACAGACTGCGGCGGGTTATTAGGAATCGGACATATATGGATGCTGAACGTGTAGTCTCTTCAAGCCACACAGTTCAGCTGGTGTTAAAACACTAGTCAGTTACCAAGAGATCGCTATTTTCAGGCCAACTACTACTTTGTAAATATTGGAGAAGCTGATGGATGGTCATACATGTTCAGACTCGGTTTGCTCTGACGTGCTGATAACGCACTGAAAAATATCCCAGTTTACACAGCATATCTGTGTAAGATAGTGGGCGTCATGTTTCAACCCACTTGTGGACGTTCGTTGTATCCTCCAGGTCAGGACAATGACCCTCACAAGCTGCTAACGGTGGGTGTATCCACAAGAGTGAGGGCGCACCAGTAAGTTACGTCTAATCTAAAAACAATTTATCTGAAACGACCAAACAATACAATGGGTAACCCAAACACAAAATCCCATTTCTGGTGCTCAGTTGTGAGATGGGCCGATAACGTTTAAGAGACTCTTTCCTAGAGCCCGTTTACAAATGGTGATACTCAAATTGTACATCCAAGAATGTATTCGTTGTAGACCGCATGGCAGGATGCATTATTTTACAACTGTTTGTACTAGAGGGAACTGAATGTGTCCATTCCAGTGGTGTTAAACGTGCAAACCATTCTGTAGTTTCTGTCTTCGAAACACTGTCAATTATGCTCCAAACGTGTCATCGGAAAATACTGGTGAAGGGAGGTTAGCAAGCTGCAGTAGTTGGAGCATGAATGGAACAAAACACATAAATCCTATTAACGACTTTTCTAGTTAACCTAAAGTAGACAGCACATTCACCGAATTGCAAGTCACGCTATTGCAAAGGAAGTTTCTGAAGTGTAACGTGTTTCAGGTAATCATCAATATTGAAGAGAACATGAAAATAATATGGCCGCCTTGGCTTCTGATGAATACTGACATTGTTTCGAGTACGTTTGGAGAAGATACGAAGATGTTTTCGAAACCCCATCACTGGGTCACTGTAAAAACGCAAGTAAAAAGTGCGCATGGATTATCTGAACAGTGTACAAAAGGAAATCACAAATTTAGGCAAATTCATTATAGGCCATTCATGTTGGTTGTGATTAGTGAAACGGTTGTTAATTACAAACAGATCGCCATGTCTGAAACAGTCGCTTAATTAGACGTGTACTTGCCTGCTGGTCAGCGATGATTGCTGACTAAGCTAATCCACTAGAGATCAAGATAAAGACCATCATTCTAAGCTCGATAATTCAGTTTTTGAGCATAGTAGTATCTCATGTGATTAATGCTCTAGCGCGCTGGTGACTCGTCTGATAGATTAAAGTGCAACTATGCACCGTTTTGACGTCTCGGATGTCACTGACCCATAAACTGCGAAAGAAGTATTTTGGTCCATCATATCTGAGCGGCTTCTAATTAGAGTAGGGGGGTGTCTTTTTTGAAATCACGGAACATACCGGTTTTCCTGACCTCACAGGGTAGATTTCACAGTGGATACATTGCAGTCTAGCACAAGGGGAATAACCTCAATTTATAACACAAACTGGAATAAGCAAGCTTGACGTTACATCCCTTGTTACTTTTCCATTTGGAATTTCGGTGACTTTTGTCCCATTAATTAAGATCAAATCATCAGACTATACTTCTTACGTAATACAGTGAAACTTCAGCTGGTAACCCTTTAGATTGTACAATCTTGTCGAAGGAACACCTGTACAGATCAGTTATTTTCATCTCTGAAGAAACAGGCCTCTCAGTGTCATAAAGGTTACATATTTTCTCGATCGCAAGTTGTCTACATCTCCAGTAAAATGTGGTTTGGCGGTCTGGCCGCATTACATGCAGCACTTTAACGCAGAGAAGATCAAAGGGCATGTAAAACCGTTAGTAAATAACTGCCACAATTCGTTCTGACAAGCCACTATCTGAATCACAAACGACTCAGTAATCAAGTTTAAGTCATGATCAGTTGATCTCAGCCAAGTACATTGGTCCGGATGGGTTGTGTGTGGAATTCTATGTGGGGTATTGGTTCGTAACCTTGTGACAGAGAAATCGTCGTTTAGCCGATGAGATTTAAATAATCTTTGGGACGCATAATGTATGCTCTTCAGTTATGATCTCCTCCAACTGAGAGCACTGCATCTTGTCGGCTGTTGCACACGTTATGACACATTGAATAACATGTTTTGTTCTTTCGACAACAAAAAGAAAACGAACAGATTAAACGAAAGTCATGACTATTGCCGTCGTTCCGTTTTAATGACTGGCGTTAGTTACCCTAACGTTTGCCCGACAGTGCAGCCTAATAAGATCCCAGCCCTAATAGAATCATTTCACTATACAACAGAAAATGCTAAATGATATTGTCCTGGTTAGGCAGTTTACTCTCGAAAGCAGGAAAATAAGGTTACTGCGCGTAACTCTGCCTGAATTTATGATGACAGTTTGACCCTCGCAAACAAATACTAGCAGGGGTTACCTAATTGTATATACCTTTTTAAAATGTCCACGGTATTCAAACATACTGGGAATAGTCGTGGTAAAATCAAAGTGCTTATCTTATGTGTATCTCTTGAACCGGTTTTAGAATGTGAGATAGTCATTGTATTGAACTGCACTACACTGCATTGAACTCAAGTTTATAAAAATGCATTCCCCTTTTGACAAGAAGAAACACTTGCACACCTCGGTAGGTGTCTTCTGTCAAGGGGATTGTTGCGGTCAATTTACAGATGGGTATAAGATCTCCGGGGATGATATTCAGTTGATATTTCGGAAACACTAACTGATTGGATAAATTCCACCAAGGCACTCTCATCGGTAACAAAAGTTTTACCGGCGTAACCCATTAAAAGCAATAACACTCAGGCGGTAGGCAACAGATCAGTGCGAACACGACTGATAACAGAGTTGAAGCCTAAGGAGATCAAGTTAGGATGGCCAGCAGTTTTGATATGGCATAGGAACAACCGTATCGGGTAGATCACAGAAGGATCGTAACAAAGTCATTTGCGAATTGTGAAAAATTATTATGACAATAATGTATGATGGACAAACGTGCAACCGGGAAAAAGACATTTCGTTATCGTGCACTGTCTTTTGTTTGTCAGTGCGCTGTTTTTGTTCTCATGCAACTGGGCATGAACTGCTGAGTACTTGTTTCAAGAATTAGTTTCTCTCATAACAATACTAATCGTTTCTCCGCCTGCACAAAAAGTGACATGTAATGATTGATTGAGAAAACTTGATTTAGATTTTCGACCGCAGGTAAAAGCAACCTGACCGTATTTTCTCACACTGGCACAACTCAGCGTGGTACCGATTAATTCGCAATACGTGTCTATCACAGACTCACTTTTCGATGGAGATTGTGTACAGATGATACTATGAACAAGCTTATGACGGGTGACTTCAAATGAATTAATCAGTCCAGTTATTAAAGTGTAATACATGGAGATTGTGAGCACCATGAGTTTCTTGTTCATCTCGCAGAGCAGGCATTAGCAGTAACAAAGTGCGTAAGAAGAGGGTCAGTTTACTCGGAAAAAATTCATGAGATTTAGAGTCACACTCAGGATCCTGGTTGCTTAGATACACTATACTCAAAAAAAGAGTTTCACATATATGAACAAACAAGCATGATATTTAACTGAAAAAGACGATTACTTGAAGGATTCAAGTCATAAGAACTTGATTCATTTAACTAACCATTAATAACAATAAAAGCCTCGTTATTTTTATATGGCATATAACCCAGTGTTTGCCAACAGAACATTAAACAACACAGATCAGCCACCATTGTCTACTGTCATTCAGTGATCACCATTGACTAGGAAAAATTTTGCGCGTGAATTTGATACGGACGGAAATTTGTGTATTCCCTGCATTATCTCAACAAACGTCAACTGTAGCAGAGCGGATACTGATTGTTCGTTGTCAAGCACATGTGCAACACCGAAATCGCGGTCTGCAAATCTCACACAAATTAACAAAGTTCTGGTAAATCACGAAAGTACTTTCTTGAAAGACTCCAGTCTCCTCCACCGCTGTGACCACATAAGAGAACACAACTAAGAAGTTTACATAATTCGAAAAAACTAACATTCAGACTCTACTATTATGATTGCAGGTTCCAGGTTTAGAGTATTTAGATGCCTTTCTGTGTTTTCACCTGCTATACGAATTCAGAATGTGTACTAGAAGCTTCGGCCTCTCGAATTAGTTATTCTTAAGACAGAAGCTATTCACCGAAGTTAAGACCAAAGACTGTTGAAGTCACGGAAACGTGGAATGGGATGAAGATGGCCTTTTCACCTGTTTTATTTGAGTTCATAAGGTATACTGCCACTAGTTACCCAGCGGTTTGCCAGCCAGATATCGTGGTCAAACCTATCTGAGATAACGTACATGGTGACATAAAATCATTGTCTCTAGAAAGATATATGTGAACATGATTTCCTCTCTGTCTTAGGTCATTCAGGTGTAAACCAACTGGGTGGTATGTTTGTCAACGGGCGTCCTCTGCCTGACACAACCCGTCAACGCATCATCGAACTGGCTCATTCTGGAGCTCGTCCGTGTGACATTTCCCGAATTCTCCAGGTGTCAAACGGTTGCGTATCAAAAATCCTTTGCCGATACTATGAGACCGGCTCAATTCGACCCAAAGCTATCGGAGGAAGCAAACCTCGAGTGGCTACGAATAGCGTAGTGGCTAAGATCGATGTGTACAAGCGAGAATGTCCATCGATTTTTGCTTGGGAGATACGCGATCGGCTGCTACAAGATGGAATCTGCAATCCAGAAAATATACCCAGTGTAGGTCATGATATAATTGTTCTGCTCATATTTTCCTGTTATGAAGAATATTGCAATGTAAGTCAAACACTAATCACGTTCGATCAAGGTTAACATATTCACATGGACTGCACGGTTATCCAAATGGAAAAGGGGAAACCGACTAGCAATTCGTTCTATCTTTGGATAACAAACAAAACAGGCACAGTTTTGCCCAGATCGATTTGTCATCCAGGACTGCCTTCCCACAACAATCATTTGTTGATAGTGATTTGGATTCACGATAATGAAGCGAACAGTTAAGGATACAATCTTTAATTTCTAACTATCAATTTCTCACTCACCAAGCCAACTGGTCAATTAAACTGAGTAAAACTACGTATGTTTATTAGTTCACAATAAATTATTTTCAGGCATACATAATTATTTGTAGGTGGGAGATAGAGGAGTCTGATCAAAGAAAAGTTAGGTTACAACTCGGTTGATGGTTTGTTTGGTTCTTTACGTCCCGTTTTTTAATTGGCTAAACAGCACAACCATTTTTTTGGTAGGTTTAAAGTCATAACTTACATGGGGCCTGGAAAAACTTCATTTTCTTGCACGACATTAGCTAAAGTGACCTGATTCTGGCACGAAAAGGCCTTTAATGGACAATCTTACATGTATTAGACAACTAAAAGTGTATGTTTGGCATTCGTTCGATGCTAACCGTCCACCAAGGATTGCGCTGCTGCCTGATCATTACCCGCGGTTTCCTGACTAACACAGGTGACGCTTCCGATGTAACTTGGTGATCTGTGACGACTTCTGATAGCTATAATTTGTGCCGTAAGGAAATGATAAATACACACGGACAGTGTCAGGATTGGAAGTTTGCCATATTACGTAACCAATGTACGAACGCGATGTAATTAACCAACTGTTACCGCCAATCGATTCACCACTGAACTTGTTCCGACATGCTTAATCTAACATATCCAATATGTCGATTAAACTCTGTTGCCTCTCTATATCGTTGTACTAGTCTGAAGAAAAATTACCGAAGACAAATGTTCAAGTAGATAAATGTCACTCCCTAACTTCAGTGATGAGTGTAGTTAGCTCACTGATCAATCAAATCTGAACAACTAAGAATGATCAATTAGTACTAACACGTTTGCCTCATAAATACATTGACGGCAGTTTTGATTTCTGTCCTTTGGAGTGACTCTCAAATCCTGATTTCTTCTGGAAATAATCAGCTGAGAATTCCCTTTATAGGGAACAACGGTGCACGATATGCGAACCGTAACAATTCAACTCATTGAGTATGTAATAATAAAGTAGTGAGAAAAAACTTGCTTGGAATTCAACTGCATTCGTGCTACAACTAACCAGAGCCTGGTAGAAACCATCTGCTGAACTTCCTCGATGAATGTACACGCATTATGTTTGGTCAAATAACCGATATGCCAAAAATTACCCGGGGTTGTTACAGCCAAAATTTCACTGACCTTTGCTCCGTAAAACAAGCATTGCCCTTCTGTTCGTTTGATCAAATGGACCAGCAGTGAACACGACACATCTTTGCCCGACCTCACTCATCAGGACGATATATATAGTAATATTTTCGCCTTATGCATGCAATCACCAGTTTCGGAAGCGATAGAGGAAGGCAACAAGAGGTTTTGTGTAATACACAGTTTACCGCGTCTCATCAAGAACATATTGCAGTCCATTTGTTTGAAGATCATCCAAGATCCAGACGGAGTGGTGTGATTCTCCCAAGAAGTATTTTTTTTGTTACTTTAGTCATTCTACAATGACTAATCTACGTGTATGAGTTGAATTCACGTCATAGTCAGCGTCTCCTGGTCACCTCAGAGTTGAATGTAATAATCAGTGTACATAAACCAGTGGATAACAACTACCAGGCAATCAGGAAATGATTACATCTTTTTGTACGCTGTAGAGTAACGTCCACCTGTGAACCCCTTCCACCTAGTGAGCCGCAGAAGTCTGCGTTATTAACGTTTGCCAACAGTATTCCCAGTTTTACTTGGGGTCAAGATCACCACAAGTGTCACGAGCTGTTACCAAGGTACACCACCCAACATTATGTAATATTTAACGGATAACGTCCAGCAAAATATGGCTGGGTGGCTTGCTTGCGGAGAGTGCACACATGTACAGGCGCATAGATAGTACGCTTCATTTATCTGCCACATCACCTGGCTTATTTCTGTGCGTTTCGCATTGTCAAAGTTCACAATACCACTTCGAGACCAGAACCCCTTCATCCCAACTCTTTTTATTGAATGCAGAAATCTTAGTTCTCTGACTCGTTCGCAATAGACACTGGTGCGTTTGAGTTAAGGCTGAATCAGTTTGCTCGGCAGTACAGAACTTTGCAGCACCAACGTTCGATTTGGACGAGTCCGACGAAAGTAAACCACATATAACTCGCCAGTTTGTATAAAGACGATCATTTTCTGTTCGCGCTAGGAACAAGGCTAATCCTTGACAGCTCAGCAACAACTTTACATTGTTGACAAGCAAGCGCACAGATCTGGAACAAGTGTTCACATGACGGAAACTTTTCTTAAATGGTCTGTCAATGTTTCCATAAGAAGGTTGGTAGATCAGAAGATCAGATAATTGGTCAGAACACAGCCCCTTGGTGGAATGACTAGAATCATTCACCTTAATCCATCCCAGTGTCTAGTAACTGTCCCCTAACCACTGGTGTTCTATGGCAAATTTCAACCGCAAGCCTGGTCGCGCACGTTGATCAAGGTCTAGCATGCATACATGCAAAATCATTTCAGTGTTCTGAACATCCAAAGGTTATGCGATCATTTCACTGGTATGAACAGTGAATTTCTAAAACAACCGACTGCTGTTAGTCAATCTGAAATGACCGGGTTACTTATATATATATATATATATATATATATATATATATATATATATATCACGCATGAACGTGCATACTGCTCTATATTTCAGGTCTCCTCTATCAACCGTGTACTTCGAAATCTTTCAAACGAGTCTCAGCGTAAAATGTCTTCTGCAGCGGCCGCAGCAGCAGTAGCAGCAGCGGCTGTGGCTGCAGCCCAACGATCCGCCGGTGTGTCAGGTCATGTGATGCAGATGGCACCATCTGTTCCCACCCATAACATGAAGTACACATTCCCTGGTCTGTCGAGATCGCCTATCTCCTCCGCGCTGAATTTCAACCCTTACTCTTCGCCAACTAACCGCTTGTTTTCCGTCCCACATCCGGTACATCAACTCTACTATCAACAACAACAGCAACAACAACACCAGCAGCACCAACCAATTCAACAGCAAGATCGACAACAGTCTTCATTTATCCCACATGCATTCTCTTATGACACACAGCAAACGAACTCGAAGCATTTCTTACCGCAAGTATTTCCACCACATTATCATCATCCGGTTCAAGAACAGCACGATCAACATACGGTCCCTCCCATGTCCTCACGGAGCTACACACAACTGTGTTCACCAAATAATCTAGCACAGCACTTCCCACCTGCAACCGTGAAACCGACAGATGCGCCGTTTGCACACACTAATCAAATTCCCGAAAGTGTACAAGGAAATGGCCCAGCATTAAATCGAACCGCCTATGACAAATTCAGCGACTTGCTCATTTCAGGACACGCTTCGGCACAGGCATCGTGGGCTCACGCTTCTTGGGCGCAAGCATGGTATTCTGCAGCTGCTGCCTCGGCTTCGGGTATCACAACTACAAATCCATATCCCACAAGTAATGTGGGCAGAATAGAGGGCTACGGTGAACTGCATTTTCCTTCACCGCTGACTTATCTAAATTCGTATCGGTTTGGGACAAACAGTACTCCAAGAAGTTCAGCGACGGACCCGTTCATAAACCAGCATAATTTACATTCTGTTGGGAGCAAGGTTGACCCACCTGAGACTGGCCAAGATGCGACAAAATTGGTCACACCACTAGACCTTGAACGTATACACCGAAGAAGTCCTGAAACAGTATCATGCTATGCAAGTGATCATAAGGCATCTTATGTAAACAAGCATTGTGAATCGTCAATTGCAAAATGGCATGAACAAAGTCACGAAGCACCTAATCACTCACGATTCGGAGGTGATGTCACAGCATACACTAGACCACAAAGCCATTTTACCGAAACGACCAATACGATACAGGCGTACCAATCATATCAAACTCCATCGTTCAAGGACTCGTTTGACAGATTCAAGTCCCAACAAGAATTTCAAACTCCCAGCCACAATATATCAACGTTAGGGGTTACAGGTGCTGACGTCAGCTCGGCAGATACGGGCAACTTGGACAACGTCACATCCTTGAATGGTGAGAAAGAGCGAGACGAGTTAGAACAGTCAACTGAGAACTCTGACCTTCGGGAGTTGTTGAACGAGAATGCACATCCTGAACTCGGTAACTACCGTAAAGAATTGAATAAATTGAAAAATAGTCCACGAGACCTGGGTTCTCATCGAGGACAAATCAGCAGAGTGGCAGACAAGTCAATACACAGTAGCCAAGGCCGGAGTGAACCAGGTGAGCTGACATTGTGGCTTTTATGAGGGTTATTGCCTGTAGGATTTAAACGAAATTTCTCTCTAACTCCATAGAAGACAGGCTATCATAGCAATACGTTTATTCTCAAATAGTAATTTTGGATCGAGCAAATTCCGGGAGGGAACCGAAGCATCCTTGAAAATCTTGCAGTGAGTCCTATTGTAAATGAGGAACGTACAAATTAAACACTTCAGTGAGGTTGTAAAGCAATTTGATGGTGTTCAACCGAACCTCAACTTTCAATCATCATCATCATCATCATCGGGCTTTAAGGGCAGGTCATCCATTTCAGCTCCTTCTCTGAAAATGCCAGATCCACCCAAATTTCGTCATGTGACAAAAGGCCAAAGAGCCGTTGTAGGACGCATCCGGCAAAGTCTTACTTTAGTCCTGAGCATCAAGTAAAGACGTGCCAAAAACGTAGTGATTTCAGTAGATAAAAATCGCACGACTCAACATTCGGGTTGCACAGCCTGGGTTAAGCTGCGGTATCACCGAGTAGAAACTACATTCCGCTCCTCCAAAGTGATCAAAACCGAGATTAGCTCAAACAGGCCATTTTAGTACAAAAACATATATCCATCGGAATCTCACCAACTGCTCTAAGAGGCTGTTGAGATGTAGAGATAAGGTCAGTCTAGAGAAAACATCGTGGAATAACTTGACGTTTTTATTCAATGTCGTCACAGCGTACGGAAACTGAAAACTGTCATAGCATTTCACTCTCGGTCCTGAGGTAAGCGAATCCGGTACCACATACTCTAGGAGCAGTCAGTTCTTTCTATTAGTTAGAGTTTTCGGGTTTACACTTTGGCAATTCCTTGTGTAAATCCCTCTGTTCTTCAACCCTGACGATGGGCTCTTGTAAAGCCTACCTGATGTTTTTTTTTAAAAAGTGGGGCTGAGGTTTGAATCTCCCAATTATTTATATCCAAAACCGCTATAGATCCAAATCAGCTATATCATCACCGATGATTGGTTGTTAAGTCGTTGACAGTAGCATTCCATTTTGCTCGTTTTCGTGATTGGACTTCGCCCATATGAGCTGGGCAGAAGGTGGTTATTATCCTGATGACACCTACGTTTGGTATAGGTCAGTTGGGGGTTGATTTTGAGTCGCGCTATAAGTGCATAATGAAATTACTATTGCAACGAGAAGATACGAGAGATCTTTCCAAAATGAACGTCTGAACTCCTTGTTTCATCCGGGATTATGCGCCACTCTGTCAATTTCACTTTTCCTTGGAATTCAGGGTTGCTTTTAGTTCTAATCTAAGTTGGTTAAGAAGAAGGGATACCGCATTTGTAGCGAAAATATCGGCTCGCTGTCTGAGTGATATGAGGTGGCAGTAAATTTAGAACACATACTTATCAGAGACTGGGTTACCGTAGCGAGAGAGGAACCTTGATTCTGATCAGCCGCTTAATCTATTACTTTGAACTTTACATCCCAAAACTGCGAAATATTACGATGTACGAGTCGAGTTTCTGCCTAATTTGCCTCAGAGGATATCGTATAGTTTAATAAACTTAAATTTAACAAGAGAAAATCCTTGAAGCCGTGATCGTAAGGCAACGATGCGATGCCCGTTTACTGACTAAGCTTTCAAAAGTTTGAGCCTTTGTGTTTCACGTCTGATGAGCAAACTCACGAGAGAAAACAGACTATTCCGCTTAAATCACCCGTATATCATGCTTGGCAAATAGTGTTGTTCCACCAGAGTTCTGACCTTAGCTTATCATGTACGCATTCGGATATGTGATAAATCTAAACCATCGGTAACACGTCTTAGGTTGTGAGGCAAGTGGTTCTAAAGAATACTGGTATGTGTGGTTAATGCCTGTCGAGCAGCTTATATGTGGAAAACAAAAGAATATGGTCAAACATAAACTAGACAGCTTAATCGGTAACATTGCTTACACAGAGGAAATTCTCTTTTTTTTTAACTGTCGATCAAGTCAACATCTGGAAACACGCTGACAGGGCGCAAAGGCACTAAAGTGGCCCATCCACATTCCTTATTCCACCCGGTTTTATTAATTGTAATTCACTATTGTTCTCAAACGGTCTTCATCAATTCGTACATGCTTTCACATACAACGTGCTCTGAATAATACAAGTATAGCGATATTGAACTACCTGGCAGCAATAGCTCTATTCTCATTGTTCATGGTTAAACTGTAGTAACTATAATAAGTAACCAATCGTTAGCCTTGGGGAAAGCTTCTGAAATGCTGGTAAAATCTTTGTCTCAGATACCTCCAATGAACATGCAGCAGTTACTAGACATACGGTAATTAGTACCAGCCCATAAAGAACAATCATCCATTTAGCACATTGCGGCCCTTGTAATCATGATCGTGATCATTGCGATCATCACCATCAACATGACCAATAACAAAAGAAGGAGCAGTATTCAACCCTAAGGACCAATTACTGTGAGAACCAAACAGGAAAAATCTACTCTAGTCCAATTCATCAATTACTTCAATCAGCGGAGGTCCTCAGATTAACATTGTTCAACTTTCCTCCTGCGATCTGCTAATCAAGACATCAAGCAATGGTTGAAATTTCTGTACGCAGTCGAACAGAGTTTAATAACAAACTGGTCTGAATTGCTTAGCGTAGGATAAGTATTCATATTAACTTGTTAAAAACGCTCACTTCGTGAGTGAAATACAAACGACAGCTAACCGTGTTCAGGCCAGTCACATGGGTATAGAACTCTAAGTGGACGAACCTAAGTTACATCAAGTTTACATTTATGTTGTTTTGTGATGAATGAGGTCTCATGTAGGTTGAATCCTGATAGAATGCTCAAAGTTGTCTAGGGACAGTTGAGAGAAAACCGGGGGTTGTATCAGCACGAAAAAAACAATATGATAATGAGGGAAATGAGAGACCGATATGATGATAAATGAATAGCGTTCTTTATCTTGGTTTTTGTAATATGGGACTGAATATACGACAGGTGGACCGACGCGTATGTACCCGAAATTCATAAGAAAACGGGTTAGTAGCCATAACATTAGGGAGTAGAACTGAATTTTCGACGGCAGGTTAACCAGTAGAAAAACGTAAAAGAGGAATAAACCTTTTATTGATAAGACAGTAACGTATCAAAGGTTACTCCTCTGCAGCACACCACAGTCAGCCTGCTATGCAATCAACTGTACAAGAGCAAGTGGATATTTTTGAGATATTAGAGACTCAGTTGGACGGTCTTGTATTCCATTGCATCGAATCCCCATATTCATGCCTATCAATTCTGCACTGGGTTCTAGGAAGTGTCACTAGGAAGCTAACGTAGTCAAACCTAAAAAGTAACAATTACTGTCATGTTTTTGTATGCAGTGTATTTTTAATCTATGCTAACGATTACCCCATTTCAGTCACCTCATGGTCTGAGTCCGGAATAAGGGAATTCAGCTCGACTGCAATGGGTCTGAATCGGTTTGCCACGCAAAACCTGCTGTCCAGTGAGTTGCAACAACCTAGACCGTCAGCCGAAACGCATCGAACGGATCCCACGATGAATGCTGAACAAATGAAAGGTCAACACAACTCAGACAGGATTTGTGTTCAACCGATTGAGGTCTCATATATTGGAGACGGCGAACGAAATGAGTTTAACCACATCCCCATGATGGTGTCCAACAAAGAAGCAAGTCGTAAAGACGCTCGACTGGACTCTAAACACTCAGACGTTGCTATGCCTTTGGGCGATAGTTACACTGAATCTGGAAGTCCAAGATCAGAATTCCAAGAACGAACGAATAGCACTGAAGAAAGTGATGTGGATGCATCTCCATCGAGCACTGAGGCTTCGGCAAGAGATTCTTCGGCCAAACGGAAGCAACGCAGCCGGACATCGTTTTCCACTCATCAGTTGGAAGAATTAGAAAAAGGTAAGGTGCTTTGTTACCTTTTCAAAGTAGTCAGAATATAGCTGTAAAACACCATAATGATCTATATCTGAAAAGGCAGGTGAGGTTACGTGATCAAACTTGCATACATTTAAGGCAGAATACCTGCGACAATGAGTTACAGCTTGAATCCAAGCATATTGATGCGATAAACTGACTAATTACTATGAAAAAGACAGGTGGTGAACTCCAATCAAGAGCGACCTTCGACCGTAGAGCGTATTTTCGAAAAAGACACCGGAATGTTTATGTAGCCGCAAAGTGTCATAGAATTTGTATGAGGTTCCAATTGCGACCCTATGTATTGCAAAATTATGTGGTTTATCTTGATGAAAGCTTGATGCAGCACCGATTAGTTAGGTTCCTCACAAAACTTTTTTAACACATCTAATGATAAAAAAAACGAATTCTGTTCATTGTCCTTTTGGAACCTTGGTAGTCGGTCAACACACTGTCAGGTAGTTTGATACCCATTCTGCTCGCATTAGCGGCCTGATCTAATCCGTTTTATCCATAATGTGAACAAGGTACACATAAGAATATTGAAGAATACGCGACCACAGAATTTACAAGGCATGTAAGCTGTCCATGTTCCGAAAAGCAATGTGTATCCAAGAGAATGCAGTTCCATTTTATGTTCCACAGAACAACACACAGATAAAGCTGTTGCTCGTATTTATAAACAGAGACATCTTTTATTGAAGGCGTTCAGTGGCAGACTACTGAAGGAGTAATGGGGCTCAGGATGTTCACTTTCACAGAATATCTGGAAACAGAAGATTAGCTTCCAGTGTGCTGAAGGCGTCTGTAGAGTACACACTTGTGAACACACCTGTCCACTTTTTAACAAATCACCAGGAATAAACGATTGCCATTCGTTTAGTCTTATTTCAAAATGGCAGGCTGCTGTATAGACAACATATCCCGACAATAAGGGCCTTGCCGTTTTGAAAATAACTACCCAGTTCAGTACTGCGTACAGTTAACTCAGTTGATATGTTTAAAACCGTTTCGGACCCGCACATAAACAGTGATCGACCTGAGCCACGATTTCATTGGCCAACTCTTACAGGTCATTTGATGTGCGTGGCTGTCAATCTTTTTATTCATTTTTGTCTTTCGGTACAATTGTTCTGTAAGTATGTCATGTAAAACTGTTTCCATAGAACACGGCATTGTTTAAAATACTTATAACCGTTTTTTATATCCACCACATTTTATTCTCTGATACACACATGGAAACATGTTTTTCGTCTTCATGTATATTGAAAATGAGACATTCACAGCATACTGCCCCGTAACGAGATTGTTAGCCTTCCACACGGAACCCCTTTGAGTCTGTGAACTGGTTGACTGACTGTGATTGTTCAATTAACACGGCTTGTTCATCTGTTACTCCATCAATTTGTCTGCTTGACCACGAGCCTAAAGTATAATTGAAAATATAAATAGTATGTACGTACCACTGCAATCAGAACGTCAATTCGCATGCTATGGTAGCAACTCACAGATTTCTTCTGATGGGCTTCACAGGACTGCCTCCAGCTACTGCTGAGAATAGACCGACGTAGGATATCCAGTCCACGGTAATCCCAGGAACGCTTTTGAGAACGGGGAAACTCAAAACGCCGGTTGCTCTGAATTAAGAGTAACGCAATTATTTGTGGTCAATAACGCAGAGCGAAATGGTCTTAAACTTCATAAACTACAATTTCTAATAGGAGGACCGTCACAAGATGATGCCACCCAAACTGCGGTACACTGACCTTACTACCTACCGTTGGCTCAATCGGTCACCTTAAAATGCTAACCTGGCTTCTACATTACATCGATTGGAAGGTCTGCGTTGGTTATGACTCCGGTCATTCTATTTACGGTCATGCTTGATGAGTTAAAGGGAATCAGTCAGACAAAGAGTAGTAGTAGATTGTGTATCGAATTGCTGACTGTATAGAACTGAGTGGATAGTGAGGTGAGTATTATGGTTGCAACAAGGCTAGCTTCTAAATAAAGAACAGAGGAATAATAACCAGCACCACAAAGGAGTAGTCCAGCCATTTAGCGGTTTACAATGACAATGGGTTACGTATCCCGTTTCGATTGCATCTACCGAACGTCGTTCCGGATGGAACAGCAAGACAGTGTCTCCGGTAAGATTAAAAAGAAACGCTGCTGGACTATCGACGTACAGGTCGTTTTGTAGCCCGCCGCACCGAACAAAGTGCAGCGTAATGGTCAGGATTGTATCCTTTTTATGTATAAGATCAAACGTGAATTTCAATTAAGGGAGTAAGTGGAGTGAATGATATTCATCAGAACTGAAAAAACACTGGGAATAAATAAGCACAACCACTGTTTTATTAAAAAAAGCCTTTCAAAGGTTGGGAGTAAAACTGGCGTTGTTGCTGAGTTCATAATAAAAGGTGACGTTGCGGTTACCATCGTTCCATGTTAGGGACTTGTTACGTGTTGATACAACTTATATGCACATGAATATATAACACTTAATGACCATACGGAGTGGCAAGCGTGCCATAATATGAGAAAAAAGTAAAGCGCGAGGTGAGGGAAAAAAAGTGCATAGGGATAAAAGAGAAAAAACTACAGCGATGCGCACAGAGACTTGCAACACGAGCGCCACTGATTTCTATCCTTTGCCGTATCCGACAGCGTCCTCAACCGAGGATGTTCGGTGTCTTTCGGACCTCAGCTAATTAGCGGGGAGCGTTCTGATGAAGCGAGCTTCACAGCAGTTGCATTCGTATCCCGAACCCAAGTCATGCGCTGACCACCGGACTGCCTGCTTCCAGCCCAACCTCACCACTCGCAAACAGGCACGATGTGGCAGGCGGTGAGTTGGCATTCATAAAATGTGGCCAAGCCAACGAAGTGTATGTGCCCAATGAGTCACAGAGTTTGTTCGTTTGAAGACACGTCGGCAGACTTCATCAGTACTGACATGGTGGTCCCACCAAACGCCGCCAATGATTCGGAGACACCAATGGTCGGAAACGGATACTCTGTGAACATCCTTCCGCCGAATGGATCAGGTTTCGCAGCCTGTACAATAGGACTGCCCTTATGGTGGCATTATACACTCGGCTTTCACAGAAGACTGAGATCATGCTGACGTCACAGGTGGCGTAAGTTGGCAAACGCCATCCAGAGCTTTATTATTCGATTTGTGATCTCATAAAACATTCCACCAGCACTGTCACTGCTCCCAAGATACATAAGCCTCTCGATTACTTGTAACTGCTCCCTAGCAAGAGTGAGAGTAGGCGCAGAGTCCTGCCAACCCCAAGACATAGTTTGTACAAAGGCCATGCCAGACTGACAAAACGAATCCTTTAATCTGTCCAAGATGAAGTTCTCTGCATATTCTATCTCCAACTCGAGTAACTGGGAGCAAATCCACACTAGCATATTCGCAGTTTGTCAGGACACACACAGGATCTCGTCTACTGCAAGGCTGAATAGGAAGAAGGAGTCTACACAACCTTATCGCAACTCATTTGAGGTGCTAAAGGAGGATGATATGCTGCGATAAGCAAATTACTCTCAGGATGTTCACATACCTTTCAGGCAAACCCTTCCTCGGCAGACATTCGCAGAGTACAGCCCTGTCAACCAAATCAAAAGCCTATCTAATGTCCAAAAACGACGGTTGGTCTTTTCTATGGTTAATGGAGTTCAAACAGCTGGCAGATTTTAAAGATGTGATAAATTTGGCCACATCCGTGGTGAAACCCACATTGCTCCTCACAGATATGTTCCTGGTGCGTTTCGCCTAGTCTACGAATGAAACTAGCTGCCAGCCGCTTTGACGCGATAGGAATCGAACTATTCTGTCTGTGATTTGCACATATAGTGCGTGAGCCATTTACAAAATGGGAATGAGGTTAGTCAAACCCGAGTTATTTGGAACAACTTCACTAATTGAATTTCTGGGCGCACAACCGTCAACTCACTAACTAAGGCCGGCCGATATCAGTAAAAAATTGACATGAGTTCGTCTGGGCCTGGTGTCTTCTGACATTTCAGCAACTCGGTCTCGAGTGTTACTTCTGTTTCTGCGTGTGCAGGAAGATCAACGTATCAATGAGCACAGGCAGAGCCCGAAGACAGTCAATGGTGCGGATGACCAATTGAACTGCTGTTGAATGTACTCATACCAGCATCCTAAGCCTGGTTGCAGGTTATCGGTAGGCTCACCATTGGCTTCGCAGATTACCTCGCTCACACCTGACGTTCTGCTAGCGGTTGCTCGGATGAGATGGAAAGGTTTTCGAGAGCTGCTGGTAACAGCAACTTGTTCTATCTCCATAGCGTGTTGTGTCCACTAGGCGTCCCGATATTCTCGTAGTTTATTCTGGAGTTTCGTGAGAGTAGCCTTATGTGCCGAGCTTTATTCGCCACCTGACGGAATATTTTGGCGAGTGTCGAAAAGTTCCTATGTTTGCAATGGTTTGGTAGCTAAACGAGCAGCACTGTCACACGGGGATGTAACGCACTCATGCACTGTGTGCCGTATATGTCCCTGATGTTTTACAATGTCGCCTGTTGGATAAGGATCTGGACAAGAGGCAAGCACACACTGGTAAGCGTAAAGCGTCACTATCGCTGTTAGTATAGATACTTCAGTTTGTGGTTGATGCTGAAGTGACCTCCTGCCAAAGCGCACAGATAATTTGGCACGTTTCAGTGCATGATCGGAATCCATTCAGGTGCTCTAGCTTCACTTAGTCTTGGAAACAGCCACATTATCGATAGCTGACGGTCATATGGTAAATGTGGGTCGACGATCGAATCGGTGACGGAGGTCGCAAAATGACGCACCGATGTCTGGAACGTCCAAAGTAAGTACTTGCCAAGGGCAGACAATTATCATCACAGAGATCGAACAAAAGTTCGACCAGTACCGTAGGATTGTGGGCCATCTAAGCCACGTTTGTCAGCACTCAGCCTGTCTACCTAGATGGCTAACTCTGCAGTCCGTTCTACAATGTCCGTCCGCCTGGCCGTATGTAGAAAGTTAGTGATCTAGAGATATAAAACATGTTTGACTGTTTGTCTGGGCGTATATGCCACAACAGCAAACTGGCAGTGTTTGTGATGAGCGCCACTTGATGCTCTAACTGTACTTCTGAGTCTGACAGCGCAGAGATGGCTTTTGACGGAAATCTAGTCAAGCGGCGCCTTCCCTGCATATTTGCCTAGGACAATTCAGTCAGCCTTGGCAGACGGCTTGAGCCGCAGAGTTTTCAGACAAGCGCAAATTGTATGCGCACGGTGAAGCGATTGACGGAGATAAAAATCGCAGCACTCAGCTAGAATCCTGAAACCGTGTCTCAGCAAGACAACAGATATCGATTATGAAGTTCTCCGGATTACGTGCGAGCTGCCCACTGACCTATTTGCAGAGGGGTTCGAACAGTTAATGATAGTACATGCAATACTGAGTGAAACCATCAGTTAAGCACATGAGCACGTGTAGGAACTTGAAACTAATAAGGAGTCATACCGTGGTCAAACTGATCATCAAGTAGCTCATAACTGGTGGTTACGAGGTAAGCAACGGTCATACGAACAAGGTATAAAATGTTGGGCACATAGCCGACAGTTTGGAAGCTTTGGAGATAATTCAGTTGCGTAGATCACCAAGTCAGAAGAAGGAAGACGCCGCAGACACAACGGAAGATTGTAACAAATCCAGCAGACAGGCTAGTCTTGGGCATGTCGAAAACTGGCTGATATTTGTGACGAATGGATTGCTTATTCCACTGAGCAAACCACCGCAAACTCGAATGAAGATTGGAATTTCCTGTCTTTGCAAACAAAGCTGATTATTCACCAAACCAATATAATAAATTATACGGATCCTTAGTTTCCACGTGCCATCAACAAATTATAATTGGCAATTTGAGCCTAGTATTAACCAATGCCAATCTACATTTGAATTATGACATGCCAAGATAAAATTCACATCACATATCATCCTGGTTGTATTAGGTATCCTAATGTCAAAGACGCTTTTTTTGGTCTGAAAACGCCGCTGAGTCGGTAAGGAGCAAATCGTCGCCACTAAACATGACTACGATTGTGAAACTGATAACTTCAGAGTCTGCGACAATCTTGAACTGTGCAAAACTTGTCAAAGGCTACTATTTGGGTGTATGACACGATCAAACCCACAAACAGCAAGGAGGGATTCTAACCCTTCGGCTCGTAATTAGTATGCACTGATAACATAGTAATTTTGTAGAATGAATGAAAAGTCTGGAAGTGCTTCTAAAATTGGCTCACCAACGTTTGATATGAACATTGAAAACAAAAAATTTAAAAGTAAGAGAGAGTTGTTTGGACTATTCAGAGCAATGCGAATAACCACTTCGGTTCGATATAAGCCTTCATAATTTAGATTTACATTTCTTGTTCCCATGACAGAATTCGAACGCACTCATTATCCCGACGTATTTGCCCGTGAAAAGCTTTCGAATCTGATCCTGTTGCCAGAGGCCAGAATTCAGGTATGGTTCTCTAATCGTCGAGCAAAGTGGCGTCGCGAGGAGAAGGTTCGGGTAAGGCAGACACAGAATAGAAACCAATCCGGAAACGACAAGATAGAGTCAAACATACTGAATTTTAGTGAAGAACCAATGCATTTCACCAAACTCCATGGAAACAATGTCGAATCCCACCCCAGTCACAACCTGGCATTGCATATTGACAATCAGGCAAGGTCTAGGAATACGGGCGCCCCTGGTGAACAGACACTGGAGACAAACAATTTTGCCAAGTACAGTGTGCTAAATAGTACCAGTTATTCAGACTCTTACACGAATCCAGACAAGATGTGGTCGTACGGCTCACTTTTGCAATCAGTTCAGCAGTTCGACATTCCAAGGCCACCAATGCACATATTCGACGGCAATGCAGCAACGCACGCAGCTACACTGGACGTCATGGACACAAACAAGTTATTTATCTGAGCGGCAGACCAATAATCTCGCTTATAACTTCTGCATGTAAATAAAGTTATTCGAAACATTTCTTTCATCAATGTAGTGCTTGCAAATGTATGTTCACCACAAGGCAAAATGTTTAGAAATAAGCTGGCGGTCACACTTGAGTACGAACATTATCCACTTATCCTGCATTTAACTACTGCTAGAATAAATAGTAGTAGGACCGAATTCTGCAAATCGAACGAGTAGGTAGGTGTATAAGAGAC